>MJUT01006652.1:93180-120607 GCA_002080005.1 Gigantidas platifrons | reverse complement strand
TTCATTCACAAGTTATCATCTGGAAACCAATTCGGGACACACGGACGAAGTATAAAAAGGGATGTAACTCTGGTAAGATTTGTCGAAAAATGATTGCTATCGAACTTGACCTAGATATTCATGAGATACACTTACATACCAAACCTAGTTTCAATCTGACTATTTGTTCCCAAGTTATCATCTGGAAACCAAATATTTAGCAATTTTGAGGTATAAAAAGGGGCACAACTCTAGTAAAAATAGTCGAAAAATTGTCATTATCTAACTTGACCTAGATATTCATAAGATACACTTACATACCAAACCTAGCTTCAATATGACTTTTCATTCACAAGTTATCATCTGGAAACCAAAAAGCACACGGACGGACAACACCCATTTCTATAGTCCCCTTCGACGAAGCGTCGGGGGACAATAACACTGTATCGTCGATTCGTCATCAAGTATTCCATTTTCAGTCAAGGAGAGACAATTTATATAGAATACACTAGGAAAAAATTAAATTTTGATTTAATGTTTGCTGGAAGGCCTGTTACCACAATTTTTTGAAAGATATTGGTTGATTGATTTTTGGTGTTTAATGCCAATTTCAACAATATGTCAGTTATATCATGGCGACCAGTTTTAGTGGTGGAGGAAGCCGGAGTACCCAGAGAGAACCACCGACCATGGGCAAGCAACTGGTAAACTTTATCACATGCGGTTGAAAGATATTGGAATACTCAGTAAAATGCACCAATTTTGAACCAAACATATTAGGCCATAAAAAGTTAATTTCTTGGTTCTCAGGCCCGTCCGCATGTGGAAATTCGTCGCCGCATTGCCGATTTTATTGCAAAAATAGTAAAAAAAAAAAATTTAAATGCGGTAGCGCTGTCCGTACGGAAAAAACAACCGCATCCGTTTTTTCTCTTATATCGCGTGGTCGGTGAAACGCTTTAAAACCCATCATGCTTAAATGAGATTTAATGCATTGTTATGACAATGTATAAATAAAAAACGTGTTTCCGTTTGACATTTAGACAAAATGTCAATCGTTTCTGGGCAAATTCGGCACAAATGTTTGCCAGTTTTACCAGGGATCATAATAGGGGGCTTCTCCGAAGCTTGTACCTCATTGGAATTGTTTACGGAGATAAAAAATGGTACGTTGGGACCAGCGGATTGGACGTTTCCATAAAAATTAACCACTTGTGATGTTTTTGCCACTGTCGGAAGAAATAAAATTGAAATTTTCAATAAAGTAATGAAAAGATTTATACATTGCCATATTTTTCACCAAAAAAAAAAAAGAAGAAAAAATGCCTCCCTCATCACTTTTTACAGCAGTAAAAGGATAAAAAAAAATGCCGCCCTCCCTCATCAATTTTGATAAAAAAAGGGCCTGAGAACCAAGTAATTAATTTTGCATGGCCTTACTTATTTTAATTTTTTATTAAACAAATTCCTCATCGTCTCTACAAAAATCGATGGAAAAAACTTTCTATATTTTCAGAATCCTGGTGTTTTTTTTCTGGCAAATACTTCTTTAAATTGATAATTCCAAATAAAGTTGTAAAATGCTGTCTATATTGCAGTATCCGTCAATTTAAAAAAGATTATATTCAGAAATTTTATAAACTATAATTGAATAAATCTTCTACTTTTAAACCTGCTTTTTAATATTGGGTATGTTTGTGATTGTCCTATACGCTTAGTGTTGAATGAACAATTTCATGAGTATTAACATAACAGGTTAATAGTAGTAAAATTACTGATTAAATTGACCCTACACTATAAAAGTATATAAGCTAATTTAGTAGTGTTCTCAAGGTCAGAAATGGTCTGTTCTCTCATAGCTTCATTCTTTCGACAATGTCTAGAAAAAAAAAGCTGGTAATCTGCTGTGAGGTTAAGAACACTGCTAATGAAAAGTGCCTTGAGCCATCAGCATTCTTTATGTTGAAATATTTTCAGGGTCTTCTTTGCATCCTGTCTGAACTCCAATGTTAAACCTCTCAATCAAAAAACTCTTTTGGTTTTCAGTGAATCTTTTGTTTTTACTTTCCAATTTAATTCCCCAGCCTTGAGAAAGAGTTTGTTTGCTTTCAATTTCAGAACAGTTACCAGAAATTGTGACTTCTTTGGAAGTAATCTGTGCCCCAGACAATCTTTTTATATACTGTGTCTTTACTTTTAGCATATTCGATTTCTTTATCTTTTCTGATTGTACATTGCACTCATCAATGCAAGGATTGCATGATCATGTAGTTCTTGGTGAGTATTGAAGGATGACATGCAGCCATCATTTGAACTAAGAGGAAATTTGGTATTACATTTCTTTGTACATATACCTTTGACAAACAAGTATCATTATCTGAAATCGCTGATATGGTTCTTTTGGTCTAGATGCACACGTTTTTTCTGCAATTGGCACAAACAGCTGAAAAACCAAATAGATACATGTAATAACTAAGTATAAGAATGACAACAGTTACATTAATAACAGTGAATTACTAAAATTTGTTAGTGAAATTTTACTGTTATTTCACTTTTTTCATAAAATCAACATACATGACACAAAATTGTTCCACCAACGTTGCTTCACTTTGGTCATGTTGGTATTCAATCAATGAACATTAGAACAAATTTTCAATGTTGATATAATTTTGATAGCAAATTAATATTTTTTTCTCAAATAAGCTATGTACTTAAATGGTACATGTAGTGCAGTTGTTACTGTATGTGAAAATCTTATGCTTCTTCTTCTCATTTGTAGTTCAGTACACCATCAAGCTTGATGATTGCATGCCGGGCAAGGATGTTAACATTTGCCATGCATGTTACGATGTATGGGTGGGATATAAAAATAATTGTCAGAATTTTAGCAACAATATATATGTACACAGAAACCAAAAGATTCTTTTCATATCATTTTTGTACTATACATTTAGGGTTAAAACTATATACAGTGTTTTCTGTTTCTAATATTTGAGGAGACTAGTCTATAGAGAGCAGATGTCATTATCTGCTGCTTGAAACACTCTACAGTAGTGCAGTGCACAAGGTTAAATATTCAACTAGGTTATTGTTCTTGAATGTTCTTAAAATGAGTATAGGTGTCTTTGTTTGTCTGTGTGCCTAAGTAGTAGTTGTGAGTGTGTTATCAGATTACTCAGATAAATAACTACTAGTTGCTGGTGTATGATTTTCTAAAAGAAGATGCTGCATCACTAGTGCATACTGTTTGTTGGAATGACTGAAAAAACTAAAAACTTTGAATCTACTTTCTAATACACTTACGTGTTTGTACAGGTAGAATAATGCCAAAATTCTCTCTGACTGAAATAACATTTTGAAACGTCAGTAGAAGAAGGAGTAGTCTGTCTTTTTTCCTCGTAGATCTTGCTTCTGGGTGTGTACTGATACATGGAGGAATTTCAAAATAAATTATTCTGCTTCTTTCAAGGATACGAGAGAAATGTGTAGAACAAATGAAATGTTTAAAGAACTTTCATTGACATTGTCTGGCTATTATATACGAATCCGCGTCGTTTCGCCCCGAATCCCGTTCGCCCCGTGAAAACTATTTGCATCTCCTTCTCAGCATGATTTTTGATAATAATATTATCATTCGAACACTCTACAGAGTCAACAAAGTAATTGAAATAACAAGCCATATTTCTCCTACATTTCAAGTCATTTTTGTTACACAAAATACCTGTATTTCATTGATATTCATGATACTACACGGAGATAAATCAGGGGAGGTCAAAATCTTGTAAACAAATCATTTCAAGGACTTAACATACCTCCTAGAAGGAGAGTTGACTTAGTTACAAAGAAAGATAACTCTTGACAAAATAAAAGTTGTTCAAAATAAAGCTAAAATAAATATTTCACATACTGTAGGGGTCCCACCTGTTACATTATAGACAATTTTTATTCTGAATACGATTTCTTGTATCCAAATTTAGTACTGAGTTCACAGAGGCTGTTCAATGAGTATTTTCTAAGAATTGTTTTGGGGGCACAGATGGCAAATTACATAGATTTTGTCCAAGGGATTATTAATTAGTGACAAAAATATGAACAATTTCCTATGCTGCGTTTTTATATAAGACTGATTTGAATGTGCCTCTGATTTTCCCATATTAACCTACGAAAACTAACTTTCAATAGGCCTTTTTGAAAAACGGAAGCATTAGAATCACTAATATTTTCTATATTGTTAGATGAACATATTCAGATCATAAATTGATACAGAAGCAGCTGTCAAAACCAGTATAAATATATTTTTTTATTGAATATAAGCGATATGGCAACTACAATTAGGTCAGCGGCTGAGATTCCATATATAGATAAATAGTCGTTGCTATGGTAACGGGAGTGTTTTACCGGAAAACATTGCAAGGTTTTATTACTCTAATGCAAGGCTATCATTGTGTCTAACAACTTTCAAAATTCGTGATATACCATTTCTGACCCATTTTGGTCATTACATATAATTGCTCTTAACAGTTCATATCTGTGTTGAGTGAGGTTTTCAGCTATGAACATTTTGTCTTTGTTACCTTTTAGTTTCCTTTTGTTGCTGAAGACCACGTGTAGCTGCCTGTAAGTAAGGAATCTCACTATGATTGATATTTTACCATCGTTGATCTCATCTATGCAGTGTGGTATTTTTGTTTTTTATTTTATTTATGCTCTAACAAGGGTGGTATAACATAAAACATAAATTTTCGGGTTTACCGAATACGGGAGAGCTCCTCCCTCGGGTTGTAGTTGGATTTGTGTTGCTTGATCATTAATTTTCTGTGTAGAATTTTGCAGATCATTGTCATTTTTCTTTATTTTGGCGATTGTATTGTCTGTCCTTCTTCGATTTACTGCTTTTGATTATCCCTGTCGTATCTTCAAACCTGTCTTTTTAAGTACATAATGTTTTAGTTGTGACTGTCTAAATACCTATTTACATTCTCCTCAATTTCTTTCTTTGTATATTTGTAATATTGATATAGCCAAAATCCTTAGCGTTAAAAATCAACCATTTTGGCTAAAAAAAACTTCTGGAATCAATAACAACTTACAATATTACGCAGAAGAACGAGATTCCTGCCACGTTTGAAATGCATTTGTCTATTTGATAATATTTTCGTGGTATTTAATTGGAATTGGGTTGTTTTTATTTTCAGAAATAATGTATTTAAAAGAAAACAAGTTCGTTACCAAACAATATGTTGCGATTCTCATTTATTTTGAATCGATATTGTTTTAGGAAATAATGTAATGCGATATAAAATAAATACATCATGATATTTACATGTACATTTTATAAGAGATCAGAACTCATAGCGTTTCACATTAGTTTAGGATATTTAGTTGAAAGGTAAGTGTTTACTCCTGGCTTAATATATGTACATATATATAGGTCTAAAATTTAAACCCAACAGTGCTAGAATTAAATATTTGAACTGACATTTTTCTTAGATTTTCGTAGATGGGATTCGAACCCACACCTTTGATACACTACAGCCCCAATCGCTTAGCATTATGTCCAACTCCCTTGACCACCGCCCTCATCCAGAGGCCTAGATACATTGACGCAAAAACACGACTGCGTACACACCATTTGCACAAGCTAATGCTAACTTTCCATTTTAAGTTTTTTTTTACTTTAAAACAAAACTTAAGACATTGAAATACTTGTCTGCAATTAAATTGTAATAGTACTTCAGTTATCAAAAACCCATATTGACAATGTTCAAACGGAACATGCCAGGGTAGGTGAAACGCACGAGAACGTCTTTAGTGACGGAGATACGAGGAGGGTATCATTTTTCTTGAAATTTTGAATGTACATTTAATGTATTTTCTGATTCCAAGTCATATAAAGGAAGTGCTAACGACTGTCTATTTGCATTGGTCAGTTACTTAGCGTACGACCAGCATGTCGCTTTGTGTGTCCTCATATATCGAAAATCGTCGAAACGACAAAAACACAAAATGATAATATTGTGACGCTTAAGATGTTAAAACAGTACTACCGACAGATGATCATTTAATACAGTATTATTACTTTGGACCCGCCGGGATGATCTCGAAAATGTCAGTTTTTACTTGTACTTCATATACACAGAATACATTCGCATGGAACATAAGGATTAACTGTTTTGCTTATCAAAAACAAAATAATATTGACAGTGACAATTTTTCTAGAACTCTCGGCGATAGTATGCTCATCCAAATGGCCGATCTGCGATTTTGAAAAATTCGGCCCAAAAGTAACTTAACAAGTTAAGAAGGGTCCAAGGGGCTGAATAGCCCATATTCCGGACCTCGGAAACAGGTAAAACAGGTAAAATAACAACACATCATTGAGGTACTGTAATTGTTTCTAGCATCAATAACCTTAATATCAACTATTCGCAACATTTAGAAACTTTAAATTATTGATACTGAAAATGTGATGATGTTTGGTGTAATGTTGATATCATATTCGCCAAGAAATACATAAATTAATGAATTATAGACGTATGTATAATCGTCAGCTTTCGGTTGAGGGGGTACGTTTCCGGAACCCAACCTAAATTCAGCGCCCCGCCGACCGATCGTCACTTATTAACTTGTGCGTCCACTTCGTTCCGCCATTGCTACGCCCGTGACATGTGCTATATAAAAATAGCCGAAATTTTACCTTGTCTCTCAAGACGAAGCTATGGATAAACATTATAGTTTTTATAAGCTGTGCCGTTCGTACATTGTCTTGGATAATCCGTGACTTAATATATGCATTCAATGTTTAATGTGTAGGTTTTTTCCTATATGATATGATATGATATATTTTATTTTTAAAGTGCAGCCTGATATAGTTATACAATACAATATACAGTTTTGCATATTCAAAATATTTGTCAACTAGTATAATTATCTCAGCCAGGGGCTCAATGAGTTAGGTCGCTGGATCTAACAACTCATACAAGCCTATCACCAATACGGCGTGGGTTCGCACCCGGCTTTGTAAATTACAAAAAAGGGTACACTCGACTCGCAGCCGCAAGTGATAAAGTTTACCAGTTGCTTGCCCATGGTCGGTGGTTCTCTCCGGGTACTCCGGTTTCCTCCACCACTAAAACTGGTCGCCATGATATAGCTGAAATATTGCTGAAAGTGGCGTTAAACACCAAAGATCAAATTACAATTCTCAGCCTTTAAAGGCTTATGATGCACTATCTTACAACAATTCTATAAAATTCTGATAATTAAATTTCTACAGATATTATGTACAGATTTAATGAGGCGTTTTTGTACTTTGATACTATAAGACATGTGTAAAAATGAATAATAAAGAATCAAATAGACACTGTCCTGTTACGAAAATAATATTTGAGTTATCTCCCGTTGAACACGTATAATGATTTAAATCTTGAAACTGAAATTTAAATCTGTAGCCCTTTTCACAAAAATTCGTAACTATAGTCCTAACTTTTTCATTTAAGATTATTTTACGACAATTCCTAAGTCTTTTTCACAAAGATTATCTTACGGCAAATTTTCATCTTACGACTAAAATTACACTTACGATAAAAATTATTCCTTAGGTGTACTCGATACAACATTATGTGATACAGTTTGTTAGTGATGGTTTTCTCCGAGTACTCCAGTAGTGATGGAAGTATTTTGTTTTAAGGGAGTGCATCTGGAGAGTGAAAAAAAAACCTATTTATATAATTCATTTTATCGGTTATTTGTGAGCAAAATATTTACCCCCCCTTTTTCCAATTAATCCCATCCTACATTAAATTAAACGCTTGTTCTTTTACTGATGAAAATTTATCCCGATTTTCTGACATAACCCAAATTAAGATGTGTTTATCATCTATCAATCATGAAGACGAATAAATGTCCCTGTTATTAATATTAATATATAACAGGGATATTCATTCATCTTCATCTTCACTCGCAACCGCAAGTGATAAAGTTTACCAGTTGCTTGCCCATGGTGGGTGGTTCTCTCCGGGTACTCCGGCTTCCTCCACCACTAAAACTGGTTACCATGATATAGCTGAAATATTGTTGAAAGTGGCGTTAAACACCAAAAAATCAAATAAATCAAATCATTCATCTTCATATTAATATATAACAGGGATATTTAAATATTCGTCTTCATGATTAATAGAAGAATGTACACAAGTTTATGGGGTGGCTCAATGAGTTAGGTTGTTGAATCTAACAACTCATACAAGCCTATCACCAATAAGGAGTGGGTTCGCGCCCGGCTTTGTAAATTACAAAAAGGGTGTACTCGACTAGCAGCCGTAAGTGATAAAGTTTACCAGTTGCTTGCCCATGGTCGGTGGTTCTCTCCGGGTACACCGGCTTCCTCCACCACTAAAACAGGTCGCCATAATATAGCTGAAATATTGTTGAAAGTGGCGTTAAAACAACAAAAATCAAAATCAAATTTATGTATTGCCAGAGTGTTCGATGATCATCGAAGTTGCCAGAAATTACTAAATTATATTACTAATATAAAGGCAAAACCAAAACGATACCATTAGATCCAGAAACTTCCAGTCCTAAAGCGGCTGTTCATACAAAACGTTTGTAAGCGGAATAGATGTCTAGAAAAAAATCCCGTATTCCTGTTTTTATTAAAATAATAATAATAATAATAATAATGAAAAAGGAGAATTCTCTCCAAGTTTGCAAGTAGTATTTTCGATTGTCAATCATTCCCAATTTGAAATCTAAAATTAAAAGAATTATCCTGATTTTTTTGGTCATGTAAACGATACACTTTGCTGCATTGAAAAGGTAAATGTACGGACTGCATCGTTATATATATATATTATTTGGATACTACCCCTTTACAACTGGGGCAACCACTGTCGGGGTAATAGTGGTTGCGTCCTTAAAGCTATGTACAATGCATATACAAATATAATTGATACATTAATTAGTACAATAATAGTGAATAAGAGCTACTGTCCACTGTATTAAAACAATTCATGTAACAAGCACTACTTAAGAAATATTTTCTCCATTAAAATGTAAAAATACAAGCACTGTATCGTAAAACAGTATACTGCACTACATTATAGTATTCTAAAATAATGTAATATTAAAAGTACAATTTGCCATTAGTTTAATGACCTGAATTGAAGAAAATAAAACAGTATTTTACCATTAAATAGTAAAAGTATTCAATCAAACAACAGAATCATACGTTTCTCGGCTACAATCTACATTTATACATTCATAAATTACAACACACTGTTTAAATCATCTTTAGTGTATAACTTCTAGTTTTCTAAACAATTTTTCTCACATTAAAAGATTTTACAAGATACTGTTTTGTTAAGTAATACAGTTCTTTACCAATTTCTGCACTGATGTCATATCCATAGTCGCCAAACATAGATAAAAGCTTATAGTATGACGAAAGCTCCTCAAAAGTTATAGACTCTGTTATTAGGTCACGTCAAAAAGGAGTAAGCAACAATATAAGTTCTAAGCTCCCTAGTGACCGTCCAAATAATCATAGTCGGTCACGGGAGCTTAGAACATTTTTTGTACGATGTTGCTGATCTATGACTTGAAACAGTAACTAAGTTTTTTCCACGAACTATGTTTGACGGACTTTCTTGGAAGTTCTAAAGTTAAAGACGTAATTCTCACTACACAAAATTAAGCACCGCCCACTGACCTTCTGTAATTTTCCATCTGCATCGTTTCGTAACTGCATGTTTATCTATCATCTGCATCGTTATTTTTATGAATGGAATTCTAAGACTAAAGACGTAATGGTCACCAGGGGCGGATCCAGGATTTCAAGTTAGGGGGTGGGGGTGCACATAAAAAAAATCGTGCCGAGCGGAGGGTGGCGCGAAAATTTTTGGGGGTATTTAGTGTGTGAAAAATCACGATTTTACTAAAAAAAATCTTATTTTTTCCAATTTTAGGGGGTGAGAGCGCGCGCCCCTAGTCACTACACAAAATTAAGCACTGCCCACTGACCTTTTGTAATTCCCCGTCTGCATCATTTCGTAACTGCGCGTTTATCTATCGTCTGCAGGGGCGTAGCTACGTAAAGCCCGAGTAGGCACGTGCATACACTCAAATTTGGCATATTTTTTTTTTAACAAATAATGTCTGTAGGCTCTGCATTCCGAGAATAACCTATTTGAGAATTCCGTACCAAATCGTACGGCAATGCTATATACGTACTACAAAAAAAATCCACATTAACCCGTAACAGTGCGAAATCGAAAACCGGTTCTTTTCCGTATTTGATTTCAACGTTAACTTACGCTTTTAGTCCGATAACTCTTAGTTACGAAGGAAGTTTTTTGCAAAAAATGGACAAGTTTCTAATAAAGGGTAATAGAAGGGAAAAAGACGTCAGAATCTACAGAAGAAATAGCTATAAAGTGATGTTTGAATCGTAATGATTGAAAAAAAAAATATCACTTCTAACATGATGTACATTCTTAATTTAGAGCAATTTTAGCATAACAAAAACACAAGATCTCAGGAGCTTTCCGGGGGGCGGGGACAGGCCCCTCGCCGTAAACTTTGTGCCTACACTCATTTACATGTCTAGCTACGCCCCTGGTCTGCATAGTTATTTTTATGAATGGAATTTTCACTGAGTAAAGCGTATTAATCTTATTCCCTAGATTTCCGTATATGGCTCTGTATCTATCGTTATTTTTAGGAATGATTTTATCCAATCATAGGTCGTTAAATAAATGCAACATCGTAGCGTCTGTTTGTATTAAATCATATTCATTTCAATAAACATTTATCAGTATGTGTAATTAGGTTTGTCATAAGGTCAGAGAAAAGGCGCTAACGATGAATTGCTCTCTTATTTTCAAGTCGAAGCGCCAATACATCGTCCATCTTTTTTTTCTATTTTTTTCACTTACGATAAAAGACAAGACTAATAGATTCTTACACGAGTTCCTATTGAACATCTGGGATTTCTTCCACAAGTGTGAGAAATTCCGTCTTTCCACGAGTGGAGCGTAGCGGAAAGAGTGGAAAGACGCTGAATTTCTCTCACGAGTGGAAGAAATCTCAGATCTTCAATAAGGACGAGTGCAAGTATCTGTTTCTTCCGTTCCGTTTCAACTTAAAAACAAAGCATGTCGATTTCATTCATTCATTCGCATGTCAATGTCATGTTTACTACACACAATATTACAACGCCACATGCAATGCAGTAAATACACACTTATTTAAAACCGCATTAAATCTATTATATATATCAGTTACAATTCAGGTAAAATTAATATTTGAAGCTTTTTTTCAGATCTACTAAGATGACAATTTATATTACTACAGCAGTCGTAGATATTTTTATTGATTATGTTCGGCCGATTTGATTGGCTGACAATGTAAGAGAAGGTCACGCACAGCTGTCTTTATGGCTTGTCTTACATAGCAAACGCATCAAAACGAAAGAACAAAATTTCTCTTACGATCAAAATTTTACACTTAGGATAGGGTAGTTTTACACGTAAAGTTAGGACTATTTTTACGTAAGTATTTTTGTGAAACTCTTTTTAATCTTAGTTTTACACTTACGATAATTTTTTATCGTAAGAATTTTTGTAAAAAGGGCTACTGCAGCTCTTTTCACAAAAATTCGTAACTATAGTCCTAACTTTTTCACTTACGATTATCTTACGACAATTCCTAAGTCCTTTTCACAAAGATTATCTTACGACAAATTTTAATCTTACGACTAAAATTATACTTACGATAAAAATTCTTCCTTAGGTGGACTCGATACAACATTATGTGATAAAGTTTGTCAGTGATTTGTGACAGGTCAGTGGTTTTCTCCGAGTACTCCAGTTTTCTCCACCAATAAAACTGACCGATATATTGCTGAAAGGGGAGTTAAACACCAAAAAACATCTTTCTTGGCAACCTAGTTTCATTTCCATAGCAAAACAAAACATTTTTTTTAAATAAAATTATTCTATAAAATATCCCCGGCACTGATTTATAAGCAGTTTTTTATGCTATGATGTGTGTAGCAACGCTAAATGTCGCACCTGACGCTATATGTCGCAAGGCTGACGCTAAATGTCGCAACCAACGCTAAATGTCGCAAGACCTCCTGACGCTAAATGTTGCACCTTTAACGCTAAATGTCGCAATATTTTGTACTACCGCTATATGTCGCAACCTCAACGCTAAATGTCGCACTAATTTGTATATTTAGTTACATGTGCCATCACGTATGTAATGAAGTCAGTGTGCGTGTATGACACGATTACTACATTGTGATCGCTCTAGTACAGTAGAAATATGGAATTTGATTATCATTCTCGGGCAACCGGGTCTCACCATTATTCACAGCACTGTATCTGAAATATTTTGAAATATGCCCAAAATAAATGTAAAACGATGTCAGATGCATCGGTTCTGTACATCGGAATGAACAGGAACCAGAGATATTTAAATTAAGTACTCTCTCTGTATATTGCAGTATCCTCGAAATTGCTTGAATAACCAATAGTCTTCTGGAGGCGTCGTCCATATAGGTAACCGGTAAGGAAGGTACATGTACATTGCAAATGACATATGCCTTGTAATTAGATATAGACTTGCACACTACCGATATTGACTTGCACACTACCGATGTTGACTCGCACACTAACGATATAGACTTGCACACTAACGATATTGACACGACAATAACGATATAGACTTGCACACTGCCGATATTGACTCGCACACTACCGATATTGACTCGCACACTAACGATATAGACTTGTACACTAACGATATTGACTCGCACACTACCAATATTGACTCGCACACTAACGATATTGACTCGCACACTACCGATATTGACTCGCACATTAACGATATAGACTTGCACACTA
Organism: Gigantidas platifrons; assembly: GCA_002080005.1. NCBI lineage: Eukaryota > Metazoa > Mollusca > Bivalvia > Mytilida > Modiolidae > Gigantidas > Gigantidas platifrons. Next base: position 107,720 of record MJUT01006652.1, on the reverse strand, counting down.
ACGATATTGACTCGCACACTACCGATATTGACTCGCACACTAACGATATACAACAACACAGACAATGGACAAAAGCATTCGCACGCTTCCAATTTTCCCTATATATTTCATATAAAACAACAATTTTTCAGAAGCTTATCCTGAAGTCAATTCACACCCGATTTCGATAATTTTTATATCAATAAAAACAGAATTTATGTAGTTTTACCGTATAATTTAAAAATAATTTTCTATGATAAACATTTTGAGAATATACAAGCTAAACACACAACTGAATCAATTTATTTCGAAATGCAATGCTTTGATAGTACCTTTGTAGACAAATTATTTAAGTCTGTGTTTAAATCATGACGATTTGAAAAACATGCTTCAAAACGTAATTTCAAAATTACTACTATAAACTACACATCTTTCTGCTTTCGTTGATAAAACTGATTAAAATCGGACGTGAATTGATTTCAAGATAATATTTTGAAAAACTGTAGTTTTATATGAAATATATAGGGTAAATTGGAAGCGTGCGAATACTTTTGTCCATTGTCTGTGTAGACTCGCACACTCACAATGTTAACACGGACAATAACGATTTTGACTCGGACAGTAACGATACTTAATAATAGTCCGTCAGACTTTAAGTCTCGTGTTAAACAATTACGAGAATTAATTCAGATAAAAAGGAAACCTAAACGCGTTCAGAAACATTATGTAGAACTACCCACGGAAATTTGGAATGTGATTATTAACCTTGTCTTGAAACAAAATCATTCGTCACGATATTCCCTTCAACGGGTGAATAGACTGCTTCAAGAAATTGTGAACAAGACACCGACGCCCCGGCTGTATCTCAACCCTGACCAGTTTGGTAATATCCCCGTGTCACCTATCAGTATAAGGAGAAATATTTCTATTGTTGGTTCTGGCAGTGGATTAGTACAGGCAATTCGGGAAGTAATAACACATTCCTCTTTGGCCAATGCCTGGCTCTTTCTGCGGATAGCCACATGTGCTGGTATACAATTGACAGAATTTGGTATAGACATACACGGCATTAGTACTGTGATATTAACGCTACATGTATTTCGTTTTATTTGTTTAATTTGTTTTCCTAACGTTCAACCAAGAAGGATTTGATAATTGATATGTTCTTATTCCGTGTTGTTACTTTTTTACTCCAGCCATTGTTAACTTTCTATTTGCTGCTTATTAACTTGTAGGTATTGTCTTCTTTTTGGGTAATGACAATACATACATATAACTTACCTACGAACGTACGAAAGTCTGATAGAGTCTTCATACTTGATTGTTCTTATTGAAAAAAAACATGAAATCGTATGTAATCGCGAACTTTTAGATTCCATACTTCACGATTTCATGTTTTGATATAAATAATGAAATGACGAAGTGTGAAATTATGATTTGATTGATTTTTTGTGTTTTAACGCCACTTTCAGCACTATTTCAGCTATATCATGGTGACCAGTTTTAGTGGTGGAGGAAGCCGGAGTACCCGGAGAGAACCACCGACCATGGGCAAGCAACCGGTAAACTTTATCACGTGCGGTTACGAGTCGAGTGCACCTATAATGCATGTAAATTAAAATGATCTATAATAATTATCATTACTTGGAGTCGTGCGTCGCCATCCATGCATGGTTACTTTAAGTAGAATTATTTTTAAGGGAGTTTGAAAAAAACATATTCATATAATTCATTATATCGGTTATTTGTCAGCAACATATTTACCCCCCCCCCCTTTTTTTTCCCAATTAACCCCATCCCACATAAAATTAAACACTTGTTCTTTTACTGATGAAAATTTATACGGATTTTTCTGAGATAACCCAAATTAAAATGTGTTTATCATCTATCAATCACGAAGACGAATAAATATCCCTGTTATATATTTATATTAATATAACAGAAGAATGTACACAAGTTTATGCATTGCCAGAGTGTTCGATGATCATCGAAGTTGCCAGAAATTAATAAATTATATTACTAATATAAGGCAAAATCAAAACGATATCATTTGATCCAGAAATTTCCAGTCCTAAAGCGACTGTTCATACAAAACTTTTGTAAGCGGAGACTGTAGATATCTAGAAGAAAATCCCGTATTCCATTTTTTTTAAATAAAAACTGGGACTATTAATAGACCCAGATAAAAAGTAATAATAATAAAAAGAAGAATTTTTACCAAGTTTGCTAGTAGTTTTTTTCGATTGTCGATCATTCCCAATTTGAAATATAAAATTAAAAGAATTAACCAGATTTGTTTTCAACATTTTTCATTTACGATAAAATATGAGACAACTATTTCTCTTAAGATCAAAATTTTACACTTACGACAGGTTAGTTTTACACGTAAAGTTAGGACTATTTTTACACTTAAGATTATCGTAAGTATTTTTGTGAAACTCTTTTTAATATTAGTTTTACACTTACGACAATTTTTTATCGTAAGAATTTTTGTGAAAAGAGCCGCTGGTCTTTAAAAATAAATAAATTTGAAGAGATGTTGTGAACCTGATTAGATGCAAAAAGTTACAAGTAATCTGTACATTTATAACATTTAGTATGTATATACTATTTACCACATTTAATGAAACACTAAACTCACTTTCCAAATCATTTGCTCATTTCACCCATACAATATTGTAGATTCTGTTATGTATACTATAAATGTAATGTAACATGAAGCAACTGTAAAGTCTTGTGATACTTTGAGCATTTTATCATCCAACTAATTAAAAATCTTCATCATATCGAGTAATTGTCAAATGCACAAAACGTACGGTAAACATACTTATAACAAGTGGTAAGTGATACAAATTGTTACAAAAAGTTTAGTTTTTATCTCATAAATAACTAATATGCTCTATCATTATAGCTAAAATCATATCCCTTGTTCACACTTGTAGGTGGAACATAATGTCAAATTTACTGAAACAGGTGTATTGTCATTCAAGTAAAGTACAAATGTAGTTCATTTTGAGATGAAAATAGGCTGTGATTTTCTATCATTCTCGGGGCCCGGGTGGCTCAATGAGTTAAGTCGCTGGATCTAACAATCTCATACAAGCCTATCACCAATACGGCGTGGGTTCGCGCCCGGTTTGTAAATTACAAAAAGGGTGCACTCGACTCGCAACCGCAAGTGATAAAGTTTAACAGTTGCTTACCCATGGTCGGTGGTTCTTTCCGGGTATTCCGGCTTCCTCCACCACTAAAACTGGTCGCCATGATATAGCTGAAATATTGTTGAAAGTGGCGTTAAACACCAAAAATTAAATCAAATGAATCTGTCATTCTCTCTAAAATAATTATAATTTCCCATATAAGTTTATAAGATGAAATAAACTGTGATTGTCTAGCATTTTAGTATAAAGTATCACAAGAAGAAGTTCCATAATGCATGTTAATTTAACTCATGATAACCATGTGGTTGTAAGATTTGATTGTATGAAGATTATGTTTGGTTTCAATTGGAATATTAATAAAGGGTGCATTTTTTTTCTAACACAAACGATACAAACAACTACGCGCGTACGCGTTGAGAGCATTTTTTTTCTAACATACGTTTGTAAAGTTTGCACAAACTTTGACAAACTATGCAATCGCTAAATGTGCGTCTACAGTTTGTCGTTTATCGTTTGTTGCATTTGTTTCTAATCTCAACGCTGAATCAATTAAGGCACGTGGAAATTTCCCCGCCAAAACAAAGATGGAATCTAATAAAAGAAGAGATGAGTTTACCAACAACATGTGTATACATATTATCAGGTCAAACAGGGTCAGTAAACTCTGATTAAACGATGTATTTGTTTCTACTTTTGCAGCGTTTAATAAACGACACACATCGTTTAACAAACGACGCACAACGTTTGTCAAACTTTGTTTAGAAAAAAATGCACCCATAGTAAAGTATAAGCTATTACCGACAAAGGTAAAAATAACCTTTGGGCCAAGTTGGCAATTTTTTAATTTGTTTTGATGCCATCTGATGTAAATATAAATGAACACGTGACAACAAAACCTTTGTGTCATCTCGTTTTCCCAAAAATCACGAAATAAAATTCCTAAGATGACAAACGCTACCTCCAATGACACATATACGACGTTAGAAAGGAGCTGAGGTCTCTCCAATTTACTTAATGTTTGTCTTGTATATACTTTATTTTATTCCTCTCGCTACAGATGAATATCAGTTTATTTGTGTTGTTTTCCGTCGTTACTGTATTACTAATACACGATTCTGATGCATGGAGGAGGAGGAGATTTAGATTTAGATTTAGATTTAGAAGTAGACGTAACTTTGTTGTGAGGCCACCACCGCCACCACCGCCACCACCATGTGTCGGATCAGATATTTGTGCCGGGTCGTGCCTAAATGGCAAATGTACCTGGCATTGTGGTAACACGTGTGACGTGATGGTCAACGGAGAGGTAATGCAACACTAAAATACACAAAATAATGGAAAAGCAAACACACACATTCTGAATGGACATGATACAGTCATGGAAAAAAAAGTGAAGTTAAGCTTAAAAGAAATGCATGCATTTTATTTATCAATGTAATTTTCGGTGCTATAACCATTTCAGATGACGTCGCATATCAATTCTATAACAAATTAAAACCAAAGATATTACCTAGGTGTTACCTTATAAAAAAAAGAACCGGTACTAAATACATTTATAATATTTTTTTCTGAAGTATTTTTTACATGAGTTATTGACCACATTGTAATAAGATTTATTCATGATATACTACTCATGTTGGAATACAGTTCTTGCGCATTTCAGTTAACTAATGCTACAAATAAGTTACTGTAGCTCTGCACAAATTTATAAATGCAACTACAAACTGTTTATTTGTATGTTATTCTATCGAGAGATTCACATTTATTTTATTTTTTTTATGTTTATTAAGGGGGTATAATACACTACAGTGGGATAACTCTTTAAAATCAGTTGAACGTTTTGATCATATGATGTTTGCATGCAGATTTCAAGCATCTCGGTGATCAAAACCACAGAGAGAAAAGCTGCTATGTGGCTAGTGAATTTATAGCTCCGATTCTGTTGGTTGGAATTTGTCAAAATTTTGATATTTATTACAGTGAATATATTCAACCACACTGCCCAAAAAAAAAAAAAAAAAAATTAAACGAGCAAATCTATCTGAAGTGTATGGTACCACCTTAAATTACATTAATTAAACATTTATGCACACTTAACACCAAAACAAGGGAGATGTTGAATTATTCAACACAGTCAGCAATAGAAATGTCGATATCTGAAACACTGAAGCACTTATTCGATAGCACATTGTCATTTTTAATTAATATTGCACAACTAACTGACTATGCTAGTATATAACGTAACTGAGTGAGTGATTGCTGCTTAACGACAAATCAGCAATTTTCAGCTATATCATGGCGAGAACAAGTTAATTTTCAATGAAATGATGATGAAGTCCGCTTTGTACTAGACCAACAGACTTAGTAGGATTTTTATAGTGCTAACTCACTGAAACAATAGTCTGTAGATAGACATGTTGCTCCACTCTGACACTTTATCTTGATTCCTCCGAGCCAACCAGTCTTTGGTGTTTCTCCTTAATGCTGCGTACTTAGCGGAGAAGTAACAAATACCAATTTCATAGTCTTTAGTTTGACTCGATCGGGGTTCAAGCCCATGATTTACCGTACTCGAGGCGAACACGCTAACCATTACACCACCGATGCAGTTGCTAAGTCTCTAAATACAAGGTTTCGTTTTGACACTACCAGAATTAAAAACCCGATGTATCGCGCTTTTCAATTTTAATTTCAAGTTGGTGTACTTTCTATTGCTGTGATATTCTAAAATAGAAAACAACCGTAATCGCAAGTATCTGACAAACAACACTTACCTAATGTGTATCATGTACAACTCTCTACAGACGTGAGCCGAACTTACCTAATGTGTATCATGTACAACTCTCTACAGACGTGAGCCGAACTTACCTAATGTGTATCATGTACAACTCTCTACAGACGTGAGCCGAACACAGTCACTTCATTGGCCAAATATATTGACTGCATAATTCTGTGGATGTAATTTGCTAAAAAAAAAAAACAAACAAAACAAAACAAAAACAACAACGAAACGCATAATAATATGATTATGAATATTAGTATAAACAGACTGGAAATATATATATATATATTTTTTTTTAAGTTACGTTTTCTCTCTTCATCTTATCTTTTCGTATTCATTGTTTCAGTTGTCAAAATCAAAATGGCCAGGGACGGTAGTTTCACTGCCATGCAAATTTTCAGAATATGACTACACAGGTATTGGATATTTCATACCTGCTGACCTAGCTTGGCATATGAATGAAAGAGGTAGTGAGAGTGACAACATGATGGTATTTAGAAAGTTAGATCAAAATGGTATGTTATAAATTAAGGACTTGATTAAAACATGTTTCACCTTGTAATATGTCGATCTGCCTTTGGTACGACTGTACCAATATGCATATGGTACGAAATGGTAATAATGTATCGATCTGCATATGGTACGACATGGTTTTCACTGTAGTGCGAAATGGAATTTACGAAATGGATATGGTACGAAATGACTATTATCCGTCAGCGCCCCAACATTTAAATCTCGGGGACGCGAGAAATAAAGCATCAGTAGGTTGTCTACGCGGGGGGTCCAACCGACGTGGTCTACAGTAATGAGGACTAAAGTCCTCTATTAACATTTTCTTAGACGTAACGTTGTATGTAGGAAATATTATCATTGGCGTATTCAATAATAACACTAAATATGAAAAGGTAAATGCAAAACATAAATGGATGAGCAACACGAATTTGTAAGAAATAACTATAAAATGTTTCAAGGGATGTACAGCAACACCACAAACGATATACATTGTACATCGTCTGAAAGGCTGTACAACAACCCAAAATATCATAGCAAACAACCGTTATATACAGATTAATACATGACCTTTTCCATATCATCCCGAGACCCCCATATCAGCCCGAAACGCAGTCGAGGGTCGATATAGGTCGAGTGATGGTAGCCGGGGTGATATGGAAAAGGCAATGTATTAATCTTTTTATCATATACTTTCGACAAATTGTTTTATGAAGCAAATAAACAAAATGTAATAATTAAATGAATTTTCAGAACACTTGTCAAACAAGATCATCTCTACCCTCATAAATATTAATAACAACATTTCATTTGAAGGCATTTTGAAACATACAAAATATAGATAAGATTCTTTAATGCCGTTTTTATTGTGAATTATGACGAGGAAATTGCTATTGAATCGTTTTCATTTAAAATCATTTTACGTTCTCCGTGATATAATCATCTATCATCTAACGTTTCTGTCATTTTTATTTAATGTGATCTTCTTGACGACAATTTCCCCTCTCAACTCGATTTGTTAATATTACAAACATCTTTAATATCACACGGGTCACTTCCACCGATTCTTGTTGACACGATTAGTAGGAATGTAACAAGGATAAAACTTTTAACAATTTTCGCTGGGTTTCATGTTCTTCAAGAAGTGTGATCATCATAATTTACTTCCCGTGAAATGCGATTAGCAAAAAGTATTTTTCGTGAATAGTGATGAGACCCATATCTTCCACTAAACATTGTGTGTCAGGCTATTATGTTTGTAAACAGACGTCACCGGAAATAACTTGCACGAGGTGCACTATTATGTATTTTTTTTGTACGAGACGTCTCTGACATGGGCTATCAGCCTGGGGTGAAATTACTTCCGGTCGTTACACATAAATGCATAAACTATCATATCAATGCCAAGTATATGATAAATAGAGATTAATACATGACCTTTTCCATATCAGCCCGGTATCATCCCGATACCCCCATAACAGCCCGAGACGCAGTCGATGATTGATATGGGTGATGATAGCCGGGATGATATGGAAAAAGTCATGCATTAAATAGAGAATAATACATGGCAAAATCCGTATCATATACTATATCATCCCGAGATACCAATATCATCCCTCGGGCCTAAAGGCCCTCTGGATGATATTGGTCGAGGGTGATACGGCATATGATACGGATTTTGTCATGTTTTATACACTTTATCATATATTTAAACAGGAGAGTATACATTTCAACCATGCCTTTGATATTACATGTATTTTATGCAAAATTTGAATTTTTATTTGAAAATTTTGAAATTTTTAGAATTTTGAAAAAATTTAAAATTTTACGAAATTTTTTTTTTCAATTTTGAACATTTTTTGAAAATTTTTGAAATTTTACGAAATTTGAAAAAAAAATTGAAATTTTTAATTTTTTTTTATTTTAAAATTTTGTTAATTTAAATTTTTTTTTAATTTTGAAAAATTTTTGAAAAATTTTGAATTTTTATGAAATTTTTGATAAAGGGTAGGCATCTGGCACTTTATCAAATATTCAAAACTACTGTATTTACCACTAAATATATAATAATTTTTTTTATCATATACTTCCGAGAAATTGTTTTATGAAGCAAATAAACAAAATGAAATAATTAAATGACTTTATATGGAAGTTTCATTGTGTATTCAAAAGAGGTATTTTCAAAATACTATTGTCAAACAAGAGAATCTGAAAATTGTTATATTCACAGTAAATAAAAAACTATAAACACACATATTGTTTTTTTGGCCTAAGGTTGATATGAAAACAAATTATAAAAAAGTGAAAACCATTTGCTATATACCCGGGCTGATATGAAAAAGGTCATGTATTAATCTTTTTGTCATATACTTCCGACAAATTGTTTTTGAAGCAAATAAACAAAATGAAATAATTGTGTATTCAAAAGATGTATTTTCAGAACACTATTTTCGAACAAGAGCATCTCTATCCTCAATCAATATTAATGGCAACATTTCCTATGAAGGAATGTTGGAAAATAGAATATAGATGTGATTCCTCAGCGTAGATTTTTATTTACCGTGAATCATGAAGAGGACATTGCTCGTGAATCGTTTTCATTCAAAATTATTTTACGTTCTCCGTGATAATCTTCTATCATCTAACGTTTCTATGATTTTTATTTAATGTGGACTTCTTCACGAAAATGTTTCCCTCTCAACTAAATTTGACATCCTTACTGCCACACTGGCCACCTCCGTCGATTCTTGTTGACACGATTAGTACTATAGTAGAGATGCAACAAGGGTGCAAACATACTTTTAACAATTTACGTTGGGTTTCAGATTTTTCAAGAAGTGTAATCATCATAATTTACTTCCCGTGAAATGTGATTAGTATGCGAGCATCACCGAGTTCTTTATGGTATAAAATGTGTACTCTAGCATTTTTTGACAATCATGGCTGCACATACTATGGATAAAAAAAAAGTCTGCCCATTGTAAACACGTTCCGTGTAACACACTAACACACTCAACTAATGAAGATCTTCTTAACATAAAGCGCAAATGTGATCCTAAGTCTCGTACCATCTCTCGTACGTCCGATACCACTGAACCCCGGAATCCATGTGTAACAAAAGTCATTTTGTTAAGCTTGTCTTACTTATATTGATATTTTTTAATTTATTAAATCTCTTCTGACATACTGACAAGAATTTTTGTTTACATTACGCGGAAGTTAACTTTTGTGATTTCGTAAGGAACGACAGTTCGATTGGATTAGACTAGATTCGGCTCTAAAAAAAAGTCGTCCACGATATATTTCGGCCAAAAAAATATCGACACTTTTTGATGCACTGGATGAGCGTGAAATTGCCAGATAATTTTCAGATTCGCGAGCATTCATGGCCGTGCCTGTTTCATATTAAAAAGTATTTTTCGTGAATAGTGATGAGACCCCTATCTCCCTCTCATTTGTGTGAGTTAGTTTAAAATGTTTATAAACAGACGACGCCGGAAATACCGGAAGTAACTTGCACGAGACGCACTATTATGGATTTTTTGCACGAGACGTCACTGATATGGGTTATCAGCCTTGGGAGTAAAATTATGGCTAGTTTACTTCCGATCGTTACACATATGCAAAAACAAGAATATTACTGCCAAGTATGTGATAAAGAAATATAATTAATAACAATACGTGTTTTTCATAACATAATCATGCTTTTTTTATTCTTTACATAGTTATGTCAGTTTCAAATTGTTACTTAATTTCAATGCTACCACCTTACAGGAGACGGTAAAGTATCTGCCCAAGAGTTCAAGAATACTAAAAACATCATTGATATTGCCACTGAGACCTGTTAAGAATACTTGTAAGTATATCATCCAACCGAAGAACACAAATACAAAGACGGTAGCTTTTATTTTAATGAAGTCGTGCCCCCCGCCTCCCCTAATATTCATTCACTTTTGTATACCATATTTTGCCACCAATCAAGCTACAAGTCAAATGTTTCCTTTTTTTTTTTTTAATATGTTCAAGTGACTTCATTAAGTTTAATAGAGTATGAATTTATATACTGTTTTATCTTGTTTTATGAAATGTCTTTGACAAAGTTATGGGAAATAAATTTGATAGCTGTTACCACTGGGTCGATACCTCTGTTGGTGGGTTATTAGTCCCCAAGGGTATCAGTGCTTCATCATTCACATGGTTTATTAGTCCCCAAGGGTATCAGTACTTCATCATTCACATGGTTTATTAGATGTATTTTTATCGAAATTTACAGTTCCTAAATCATTAACTTATTATTAGAATTAAGGTTCTTCTCCCTCAGACATAGGTTACTTTAGCTGATTATGACCTTTGGTTTTCTTGCTCCCAGACATTTTTGTAATTTGACCTACCAATCGTCAGACTTTGAGTGTAATTTGACCTACCAATCGTCAGACTTTGAGTGTGCCTGATAAAGATTATTACAGAAACGCGTCATGCACACTTAATTTTCATATCTACTTTTTTATTTAAAATTATAACATTATTAGATTTCTGACTCTGAAATGGTGGACAGCTAAATATTAAAATAATGATTTCACCCCCGGTTTTTATTGTGGTTCTTGTTACTCGATCTCTAGTTTTATGTGTATGTTTTTGTAGATCGTTGTTTGTCCTTTTGTACTCTTTCTTTTGGCCAATGTGTTGTCTGTTCTTCTTCAATATACGGATTTTGATTACTCCTTTGGTATCCTCTAACTCTTCTTGCACATCTAGCTACCTTTGTTGACAACCTCTATATGCTTCAATTAGCTTAAGTTGTTCTAGCAAAGAAAAATAAACACGATATACCATTTGCCAGTTTCCGACTTGATTCGAAATTTGCATGCTTTTGCAATTTTGTTTTAATTGAGTTATTTACCTTACAGAGGACAAAATGGGCCACGTTCCATGGAAAGGAAACTGAAAGGACAAAGCATTGGATATAAGTCGTTACAACATTAAAAATATACACAGAGCATAAGAAAAATATATTAATTTGGTTGTATATTGCACTTGTGTCCGCCTTAAAGGGAAGCAACTACAACAAAAACATGACAAGAGCGTATAGTTTTAGAATCAAGTATATTTGATATAATCGTCTGAAATATCTTTACATTATGAATCCTCTCACTGATAGGAAACAAGTTTTGCAATGATTTTATAAAGTTATTTGTGTTGTTTTTCTTGTAGGGCAAGAATGAATGAACCTGTGAAATATTTCCAGTTGAACATTTAATGCACAATTAAATTTTACTCAAACAATAGATCGTATTATTTGTAACAATTATTATCCCAAAAATTACCTGTGATATAGAGGGTCTTAAGGTTATGGTGTTTAATGCCACTTTCAGCAATTTTTCAGTTATATCGTGACAATCAGAAAATATAATATTTAACTACATTTGTACAACACAAAGCACTATTGTCACTACTTTGATAAACCTCAGTCTTCTAAGCACAGAGATGAGAAATACAGAAGCCAATGGATATCAAGGTCCTTGTATGTGACAACAATGTGGCGGGACTAAGCATTTGAATGATATCTCAATGTATGCTCAAACTCTTGATATCTCCACCAGCCAAAATAAAGAAAATGTTATAAAGTGGGGAAAGAAAAGCTGACCACAACATCATCACAACTCAAACTATCACAAAACTTGTCAGATATGATGACAATATAAACATTATACTAAAACAATGCCTCAATTAATGTCCATAGATACCCGAATTTAATTAAAAAAACATATTCTCTTAAACGCCAACCGTTAATTAATACACAAAACTTATCGGGCTTAGATTAGTCCTCAATGCATTTATTTCGTCTTTCATAGAAATATAAAAACTTACAAAAATATGTAAATATGTTTGTATTTTTTTGGGCACTTTTCTCACTATGGTATGTATTCAGACTAATACGGTAGAGCGGGGTCTCTTGTCTGACAAATTACTCAACCAAAGAAATAACAGCCTCAGTCTGAAGACATCCTCCATACATACTATGTCTATAATGTGGTTCATACATATTGTCCTTATCTCCACTGATTACACATATCTTCTACTTTAACCTTCTAAATCTCGGTTTTTCGTATCGACTACATTTTTGTACTTTGAGGAAAATGTTAATTTTGTTATGTTTTGACTTTATATTGTGCCATCGTTGTTGTTATTGTATCAGAATATATATATATATATATATATATGAAAAATCTTTAGTTGTAATTATAATAAAAACTATAAGAATGCTTGGAGCTTTCGACTGAGCAACCAGTCTGCGTCAGCATGTTTACTAGAATCATACCTAACGGTATATAACATATATAGAAATTAATATATATATATTATATATGTTACATATATAATTATAATTATATATAAACGGGTATGAAGTAAACATGCTGACGCAGACTGGTTGCTCAGTCGAAAGCTCCAAGCATTCTTATAGTTTTTATTATATATATATATATATATATATATATATATATCTAATTTTAGCTGACGTGAGTGAGTGGTTGTTGTGTAACGCCAATTCAGCAATAGTGCATCTATAACGTGGCGTAAAAAAGTTATTTTTCAATGAGATAATGATGAGGTCCGCTTCGCACTAGACCAACACGCTTAGTTGGATTTTTTATAGTATTAGCTCACTGAATCAACAGTCGGCGGATAGACTTATTTCACTACCCGGACACATTATCCTGATTCCGAGTCAACCAGTCTTTTCGCTTTTTCCTTAATACTGCCTGTTTAGCGGAGAAGTAATAAATACCAAGTTTATTGTCCTTGGTTTGATCCGATCAGTGCTCGAACCCACGATCTACTCGTGGGGAGTACGCTGACCGAGGCGGTTTATTTTAGTTGGATGATTTACATTCCTTGTATTTAGAGAGAGCATAAAACAAAATTAGACCTTCTTAATCGGATTACATTACATGTAAAGATGGTTAGCATTCCTGTTATGGAAAGTTGTCGGATAAATGCTTTGTAAATATCATTGGAACATAATATGTTGAATGAAATTAATCTACATTTTATCAAATGCAAGTATATGTCATTAATAAGGACACAATAACTATATAAGGTAATCACAGGTATTACAATTTCACGAGGAAGTGTTAGCATAAATCGGGAGGGCATGAGGAATAGCAAGCATAAATAGGGAGACAACACTATGAAGTAATCACGGGTATGAGGAATCGCTAGCATAAATAGGGAGACAACACTATGAAGTAATCACGGGTATGAGGAATAGCAAGCATAAATAGGGAGACAACACTATGAAGTAATCACGGGTATGAGGAATCGCTAGCATAAATAGGGGGTAACACTATATGAGGTAATCACGGGCATAACAACTTCACGAAGAGCAGTTAGTATACATAGGGAGGGAACACAATATGAGGTAATCACGGGCATAACAACTTCACGAAGAGCAGTTAGTATACATAGGGAGAGAACACAATATGAGGTAATCACGGGCATAACTTCACGAAGAGCAGTTAGTATACATAGGAGGGAACACAATATGAGGTAAACACGGGCATAACAACTTCACGAAGAGCAGTTAGTATACATAGGGAGAGAACACAATATGAGGTAATCACGGGCATAACAACTTCACAAAGAGCAGTTAGTATACATAGGGAGGGAACACAATATGAGGTAATCACGGGCATAACAACTTCACGAAGAGCAGTTAATATACATAGGGAGGGAACACAATATGATGTAATCACGGGCATAACAACTTCACGAAGAGCAGTTAGTATACATAGAAAGGGAACACAATATGAGGTAATCACGGGCATAACAACTTCACGAAGAGCAGTTAGTATACATAGGGAGGGAACACAATATGAGGTAATCACGGGAATAACAACTTCACGAAGAACAGTTAGTATACATAGGGAGAGAACACAATATGAGGTAATCACGGGCATAACAACTTCACGAAGAGCAGTTAGTATACATAGAGAGGGAACACAATATGAGGTAATCACGGGCATAACAACTTCACGAAAAGCAGTTAGTATACATAGGAAGAGAACACAATATGAGGTAATCACGGGCATAACAACTTCACGAAGAGC
>MJUT01006652.1:65587-76112 GCA_002080005.1 Gigantidas platifrons | reverse complement strand
TGAAGGTTTAATATAATATTTTCGAAGGAAAGTTTTCGCGCGAAAACATTTCATGCTATTAGCATAATAATATATTTATACCGCATTGCGGGTATATCATAGCCAATAATACTAGGTTATACCTACATACGTTAAAAACTTTGAACCAATCAACATAACACACCTGTACTCAGAACACGTGTTCCTTCAAAACATAAACATAAACACGTGTTCAGACTGTAAACAATAACATGCGTTTGTTACCTATAATAAATACATTTATGTTCTAATTCGGTACCTCAATCTAACATAAAATATTTATTATCTAAATTCAAAAACCTGTTATCTTTCTCTGGAGGCGTAATAAAATAAGACTATTTTATAGGAACAGCTCGCCAAGAGGTGCAGCAATTTCGAACAAAAACAGAGAAAGGCGTAAAAAATCACGTACAATAATTATAAAATTACTAAATTCCTAGATTTTTTGTTACAAGCAATCTTTGAGTAATGTTTTCCTTTACGTAGCTATCTTTGGCTTTGTCTGTTTTCCAACGACCGTGTTTCTTAAAGAGTCGGTCTTCAATTTGTGCGGAAGCAGCTGCTGTAGCACCACCTGAACGAAGGCTATGTAGACCAAAATGTTTCGTGTCCAAACCAAGATCTGTCAATGCTTTTAGCAGGATCTCTCTAGCGGTAGTGTATGATAAAGGACCTTTGCGAAGTTTGTATGTGTTTGTTGATTTACAAAATGAAAGTGGACGGAACATGTGTTCAGAGCTATCAAACTGAATATTTGCTAACATTATATATTTCCTTAACATTTCTACTGGACAAGTGATATTACCAGTCTTAGAGATGACAACCTCTCTACCTTCTCGGTAAATGTCTTGTCTTGCTAACCTCTAAAAACAGTTTAACATGATCACTACAAAATGTTATATTATTCATTTTCAGATTCGCTATCTCAGAGTAACGTTAAAACCAGGAAAAACCTAAAACACACATACAGGCTAATCTTAAATCCTTTAGATTAGAATTGTCATTACCATAAAGAACGCATACTTTCTTCAACATATCAGGTGTAATAGGTTCTTTCTTTTGAACAAAATGACCTTTCACTCTGTGTGTTCCTTCTTTCACAGATATAACCAGATCTGATTTACAAGGATTCTCTAATCCTGCTAATCTGTGTGCCCAACTAATAGCATAAACAGATTCATTTAAAGTGCTGGTTGATTTTCCTAAATTTGTTAAATGAATTAAATACAATGAAGCATAAAACTCTGTGGTGGGTAAAGTTTTTGTTATGTTATGAGAAAAACACCACTTACAAAAGGCATTAAAGCTGTATTGATAATTTCGTCTGGTACTGTCAGCTCGAGAAAATAAACAGAACAAAGGTAATTGGCTGCGTAGATCTTGAAGATTTGTGTCCAATGGTCGATGATTGATATCCGGCCACCTACCACATTTAAAGATAGCTGAAAAATGTATATAAAATAAGCATACGTCAAAATCATGTCTTATTCAAAAAGACTAATTAAAGAAACATCAATCGCATATAAAATAAGGTAAAAACTTGAAATATGGCCATGTCGCTGCAATATCAACCAATTATTATTATTGATATTAGGACCGTGCTACTGTAAACCATGTCTCTACAATATCATACAGATATTAGGACCATGTCTTCTATAAAACATAAAATCACTATAAAACATAAAATCACGTATGTAACGAAACTCACATATTTACAATTGTATACCGTTATGAATATTGTATATTCATTAGTATAATCAAACTAAACGTTGTCTCTACAATATCGTACAGATATTAGGACCATGTCGTCTATAAAACATAAAGTCACGTATGTAACATAAGGTTTCAAAATACCCGCATATTTACAAATATATATCAATGTGAATATTGTGTATTCAACTGTAAAATAAACTAACCCTTGTCTCTACAATATCTAATATAGATATTAGGACCGTGTTTATACTTGAAGTGCCCAAATGGCGTGTCAATTGTGTAATCTAGTGCATATTACATATCGGTAGCATCCAATCGTACTGCTAAAACAGGTGAAACAAATCTATCCGAGCCAATAATTGAGTTAGAGTTAACTCCCTTCACGTATATTTCTGAACTATTACAAAATTCTAATACATTCTTCACGTAAGGTCGATAAGTCATATCTTTACTAAAGATCCATGGCCAAAAAGGCGAAGATACCCATCTAGGAACTATAAGAGTGCCTAAGGCTCTTGAATGCAGAACATGTTTAATAACTCTAACAACTGCAGAAATGGGGGGCACTAACCAATTATTATCACCATTCCAATTTTGCGTAAATGCGTCTATACCTTCAGATTCTGGATTCCAGAAAAGCGAGTTAAACCTAAGCAGCTTTTTGTTTTCAGAGGACGCAAATCTGTTAACAGAATGTGGACCCCACATTGAATCAATAAAATGGAAAAAATCATCTGAAACTTTCCAATCCTCGTGATCAATCATTTTGCTCACATAGTCAGCTCTAGTATTCTCGATACGGGGGACCCATACAATATCTAGCGAAATAGAAAATTGTGTACACGTCGAAAAAATAGAAAGGGCCAATTTTTGTAATTGTTCCTTAGTGCTACCAGCTTTAACGATCTGTACACAGTTCTTATTATCTGTATACCATTTAACACATTTCCCTTTAAAGACGTGTTTAAAGGACAATAGGGCTTGTTCGATGGCTTTTAACTCCCGCCATGTACTACTTTGTACCTTTTCTGAATCTTTCCACATCTTATGAAAATGTTTTGTGTCAACCTCTACTGTATATGATTTGATTTGATTTTTGGTGTTTAACGCCACTTTCAACAATATTTCAGCTGTATTATGGCGATCAGTTTTAGTGGTGGAGGAAGCCGGAGTACCGGAGAGAACCACCGACCATGGGCAAGCAACTGGTAAACTTTATCACTTGCGGTTGCGAGTCGAGTGCACCCTTTTTGTAATTTACAAAGCCGGGCGCGAACCCACGCCGTATTGGTGATAGGCTTGTATGAGTTGTTAGATCCAGTGAGCCATCCGGGGCCCCTCTACTGTATATGCACCAGCAGCTATGCTACTAGCATCTGAAAATATCATGACGGACGCGATGCTATAATTAGCTAAAACCTTAAGATTAAGCTTTTCTACATTGTGTTTCCAAAATAATAATTCATCTACCACTTCCTTTGGATAACATGCGGACAACAGACTATCCCAAGTTGTCCGGGACTCGATCACCGTGTAACAAAATCTTGTCATAAGTCTTGTTATATTGCCTAAAACTGGCGACAAGGATATTATTCTGCCAGTAACTTGAGCTAACAGCCTAGCCGTAAGTTTAGGAAAATAATATAATAACTCATGTATACTACTCAACAGTTCGGAAATCCTCCTTTCAGGAATAGATAAGGAAAACTCCGAAGAGTTCCAAACAATATTCAAGTTTTTGAACAGGGGAGAAAATAGATTTTTTCTCGTTAACTAAAAAACCCGCTGCAACAAGAGATTGTTTGACAAAATCCGAGTCTTGTTTACTTTCATCAAAGAATCAGAAATACCAAAACCATTATCAAGATACAGAACTATATTAATAGCATTTTTCCTCCAGAATTTTACTATTTCTTTCAAACATTTTGAAAAGATAAAAGGACTTGAAGCTAAGCCAAACGGGAGAACTGAAAAACAGTAAAATTTTGATCTCCAAGAAAATCCTAAAAAGGTTTGTTGTTGAGGGCAAACATCTATATGATGATATCCAGATTTCAAATCAAATTTAAATAGAAAGCTATCCTTTTTAAATAATTGCAATGCTATTCTATAATCTTCAAATTTAAATTTTTCTTTCTTAACATGTTTGTTTAAAACACTAAGGTCTAAGATCAATCTTTTCTTGTCTTTATTTTTAGCCCCACTTAAAGGATTGACTACAAAAGGTGTAAAGAGGACTTGATAGGCACACCCCGACTCTACGAGATCTGAGATAGCCTCATCTACAAAGGTTGCATTTAATATAGCTGAATGATTGTTTTTCATATACATATTAGTGGGCGGTACTAAAAATGGAATAACGTAACCATTTGAAATGGTGTCGATAACGAAATGGTTCGCTCCAATGTTTTTCCAATAATCTATATGTTTTTGTGTTCTCCCTTTAACCCCTTTAAAGTTTTTATACGATTCTAACTTTTCAAAATAATGTACTTGATGTAAAAAATTATGAAAATCATCATCGTTCCGAACCATACTTTCGTTACTTGACATATCATGAAAATACTTATCATTGATTGTATTACTACTGTTTGATGTTTGTTGAGTTGGTGTTAGAGATGGTGTTGTTGGTTGAATTTTGGAACTTGAAATTAAGTGGGCAGTTTTTCCTCCAGTGACAATACTGCTTGCAAAGATGGCACAGGTCCCATGGGCACGGCTCACGCCGTGCGTAGCTCCCACGAAAGGGCGGCTGAGTATTGCGGACGAACATGTTGGCAAAGGCTGGGTTAGGCGCTGTCTCAGATCGCGGTGGTACTGGTCTTGCGTACGGAACACCCCTAGGTTTAGCCTTATCTTTCATGACCTTAAGGGCCCTATTTTCAGCTTGTCTTATCTTCTTTTCATCCTTTTCATTTTCCGCGATATCATTAGACTCGTACTCTCTTACCGTCGTCCAGTCCCCTGCTGAACTGTCGGCAGTGCGTATGAGCTTGTTTCTGTCTCTTATCTTAGACATGAGTTCAGCGGTAACGGCAGCAGTAGCACTATTTGAAGAAGACTTTGCAATTTTAATTAAACCCGCCAGGATTTCTTCATTAAAGCGAAATTGAATTTTATTTCCTTCACTTCTAAATTTGATGTTTGAATCATCGCGAAACTTTTTAGACATAAGACTCTTGTTCAGTTAACAAATCCGACTTCAAATCGACTAATTTCACATCAAGATACGTTTTGAAAAGTTCAAAAGTGTCCGCTAAATCTTTAGCTTGGGACGTGTCTGACATAGTAGGTGTATTGTTAGAACGTGGGGGCTGAGACTCACTTCCTTGTTGTCTTTCTCTTTCCGTCAACTCCAAAATGCTGTCATCCATGTCTGAAAAACTTGTTCGACTTTGCTGCACGAAAGCGGAGCTTGGAATGAAGGTTTAATATAATATTTTCGAAGGAAAGTTTTCACGCGAAAACAGTTCATGCTATTAGCATAATAATATACTTATACCGCATTGCGGGTATATCATAGCCAATAATACTAGGTTATACCTACATACGTTAAACACGTAGAACCAATCAACATAACACACCTGTACTCAGAACACGTGTTCCTTCAAAACATAAACATAAACACGTGTTCAGACTATAAACAATAACTTGCTTTTGTTACCTATAATAAATACATCCCTTGTGCGTTTATTCCTTTTGTATGAATTGATTTCGGTGACACTGCTGAATACAGTTCAATAATGTCAATAACGGGAACTGCCCTGTACATACACAAAATAAAATCGAATGCTCTCATGTAAATTTAAAGGTCAACTTCGCCCGACCAGTTAAATAAAACAGAGTACTACCAGATTCTTATTTCTATTTCAAATTGTACTTTTACTGAAGTGTTATTATAGATGAAATAGACCGTTTTTTGTAATGGGAGACATGACAGATAACATGAATTTGATTACACTATGATTTAATTACATTGTCCTTATCTAGGTTGAGATTTATATGATACTTATATACCTATATTAGGTTATCTATTATTATCGTCCTGTTCAGTAATGCTACAGTTGTATCGTGACTTACAGACTTATTCGAGGAGAACAGTTACATCGAACGGACATGTGGATTCCCATGTCAGTAGTAGATGTCTGGAAATCGTAACACTTGTGGTGGGAAAAAAAAGGGGGAGGTAACGTTGCACGCTGCCACTATTACTCCGTATGTTAATATTATTCAGAGATCAAAATTGTTAAAATGTACAAAACATAATATCTTAATTGACCGGAAACGAAAGCCGAGGTAAATATCATATATCTTGGAACGATATATCCTTATATTAATCGAAATGAAAGTCAGAAATTGTTTTATTACATGAAACTGTTATCAATATCCTCGGGGTCATGTTTTATAAATTGACATTAAACACTACATGTGTTTTTTGTAAATTTTAATGGTAACAAGAAAGATTTATGCATACTGCAAGGACTAATTTTTATCGTCTCAGAGGAGCCTTTGGAACGTTATATTAACCTCACGTGACGCTAAAATTAAAAATCGGGGTTTTCCGATTTTAGCGTCACGGGAGGTTAATATAACGTTCCAAAGCCTACCCTAGAACAATCAAAATTAATCTTTGTGGAAATTGAAGGCTTAGACAGTATTCATAAAGTTCTATCAAGAAAACAATTCATGCTTTTAGCCAATCAGATAAAAGAAATATTTATAGTCGTATAATAATGATCATTCTAATATGACGCCGTGTATCGTCAGTTTATATAATACTCAACAACAACACTTTTAGCGCAAACGCGATAATGTTGTCAATTCGGCTATTCCGTGTACCCTCCCGCGAAATGGTGTACGTTATATTGACCTACACTTACCGTAGAAAATTAAATATCCCCGAAATGTTGTTGACAATTTTGGCACGTAAAACAACATGACGTCATATGAAGACTTCCAGTTTAGAACATAGAGATCCTGACGTTTTTTGGCTTCGTGTACGCCTCCTTGTCGAAGTGGGATTTGTAGTATTTTCCCTTTCTTTTGAATTGATGTTCATCAATGACAACATTTAGTAATCTCAAATGACAGAAATCGTATCTAGAAATGACAGAAATTGTATCTTTGTGTTCGGGAGGGTAACGGAACAGACAAATACATTGTTGTGTGTATAGGCGGCGTTTTGCAAGTAAATTACCGTATTTGTCCTATTAGAATCGAAATCATCCATGGCAGCCATTGTGTTATATTCATTTAACCATGGGCTGGGCCTTTATAATCGTTAATTTAATATAACACAATGGCTGCCATGGATTATTTCTTAATTATACATTCATATAATAGGGACAGTCGTGGTCTTGATCGTATGGTTGTTGGATTTATAACTACATATGCAATCAATGTCTACCTCCACTGACGTTGTGAGTTCGAATCCCGCTCAGACGAGGTGAACTCGATACAACATTAGGTGACAAAATTTGTCATATAACTGAACTATTGTTGAAAGTGTCGTTAAACACCATAACCTAATCCATTTACATAATATATTTTTAAAATCTTCATGACATAGAAGTTGTCATATGTATGATATTAGTTCTGTTGAAGAGAGGCGATGGCCTCAACCTACATCGGCCAGATTTTAGGTTTCAAACTTTTAAAATATATTGCTTGTGATATAATAGTTGTCATATGTAGTTCTATAGAGAAAGATCCGATGGTCTTTATTTTTATTTAGATAGAATACAAGGCCATCAGAAGACATACTATGGATACAATGGTAAACAAAAAACAAAAATATAAATGCTAATAACATCTCTAGTTACCTGTCGGCATGTGACAGAATTATTTTCAACAAGGGGTCAATGTAATTTACTTGCATGTACAACATTGTACTTGTGTGTGACTGATCGAATTTGTGTTACATTGTTTCGTCTTAAAAGATTGTGGTTGGTATAATGATTATTTAAGGACGATTTGTATCATTCTGCCTAAGAAATTTCTCAAATTTGGCATTTTACTTAGTAAACACTAACCGCGGTGTGACATAAAAATTGTAATCGTTTGTAATGAGTCATCTCAATGGAAGTTATTGAGGAATCATATTACGTTATCTAGATTATACGATGAAATATCAAAAAGATGTACCATTTCCGCAAAAATGTCAACAAAATGTGCTAGAAGGAAATTGTTATAAAAAAACATTTCGCGCAATCATATGAACTGAATAAAAGTAAATGTGTCTTTGATTGGAAAGTTGGTATTTGTAAGAACTACCTATCATTTGTACCGTATCAGTGGTGTAATGGGTGGCATGCACAACTCAAGTGTGGTAGATCATTGTTCAGCATCAGTGGTGTAATGGGTTGCATGCTCGTCTCAAGTGTGGTAGATCATTGTACCGCATCAGTGGTGTAATGGGTGGCATGCTCGTCTCAATTGTGGTAGATCATTGTACCGCATCAGTGGTGTGGTGGGTGGCATGCACGACTCAAGTGTGGTAGATCATTGTACCGCATCAGTGGTGTAATGGGTGGCATGCACGACTCAAGTGTGGTAGATCATTGTACCGCATCAGTGGTGTAATGGGTGGCATGCACGACTCAAGTGTGGTAGATCATTGTACCGCATCAGTGGTGTAATGGGTGGCATGCACGACCCAAGTGTGGTAGATCATGGGTTCGAGCCACTATCGGATCAAGCCAAAGACTGTTACATCGGTGTGTTGTTAAACGCCAACTCAGCAATTTGTCAGCTATTGCATGGCGAGTTAATTTTCAATGAGATGATGATGAAGTCCGCTTTGTACTAGACCAACATGCTTAGTTGGATTTGTATAGCTTGGTCACTGAAACAACAGTCTGCGGATAAACATGTCGCCCCACTCGAACAAATTATCCTGATTCCGAGCCAGCCAGTCTTTGCTCTTTCTTCTGAATGCTGCGTGCTTACCGGAGAAGCAACAATTGTAGTGTTTGCTTTGTCCTTATCGGGAATCAAAATCCACGATCAACAGCATTCGAGGCGAGCACGCTAACCATTACATCACAGATGTGGCTGAAATAAAATCTGTTACCATATTTCACATACATCTTTACTATATAAAAGTTATACGACAATTTGGATGCATTATTGAAAATTTTCTGGCACAGGAGATAATCCGGTTGACAACCGCAATAAATATACTGAAAGGGGGGAGAACATGTTGTCGTTCGGTGTGTAACCAATGACAATCGATCGAAAGTATGTTGAAAATCGGTTGTTAGACCGGCTCAAAATTGTATTTTTCAGAATTTTAAATGAACTGACAAGTTTTAAACTTTGTTTTTGTTTTTCGTGTTTCTTCGTTCTGTGGCTTGTGCCCACCGTTGACTGTTTTATGTATTCTACATTCTTGATTGCTCCTTCAGTTTTCTTTAACGTTTATTCTACGTTTGACCGGATGTAGTTCGATTATTTTGCATAAAAGCCCAAATTTGATACTTCAAGAAAAGTCTGAAGATACCAAAGAAGGACAGAAAACACAATGACCAAAAGAAAAAGAACAAACAACGATTTACAAAATATACCCATAAAACTAAAGATCGGGCATCACGAACCCTACTACAAACTGGGGGTGAACTCATGTGCTCCTGGGGGGAGTAACAATTTCTGCTCCACATGTGATACCCGTCAAGTTAAGTTAATTATCTTTTGTGTGTTTATTTTGATGAATTCTTTGACAATTGATAAATGACATGTATCTTGTTTAGAACATTTAATAAGTACAACATTTTAACACCTTAAACAACGTTATTGATAAATAATGCATATTGATATACCCTGTTTTTATATATAAATCTGTTTACATATTTGAAGCTTGTTTTGTTCACCATAATTCTGCACATATTTTTGTTTGTTTTTATTTCTTTCAAATCAGATAAATCAAATCACGATATAGAATCATTTCATGACTTGGTCTAATTGAGAAAAGGGGATAATTTAGTATGTGCATATTTAGATGTGAAAATAATAAAAAGAACAATTAGGATTCATTTTAGTAACATTTATACACTTCTGTAAATTTTGTTTTTCGATTGTAAAACAACAAACATGTATTAATGTTGAACAGGTAAACTAATATTTTATAAACCACTTCCTTTAAGATCAATAGTTTTAAGGTTCCCATTGGGTAATATTGGAGTTTGGTACTTACTATGACCATGTTAACAAAATGAATGCATCCGTCTTTATCATAATCTATCTGGGGTGGACGAATGGGCGATATTTGAAATATGTGACAACCAACAGAAATTTCAGTCATTCAGTTGGTAGTATATTCAAACAGAACAATGTCTTAAGGAACTCAAGAATCGTAGCAGAACTTACCATATAATATAGCCATTCTAAAAACATCATCCCAGTAGGTCCAATACGTCATCATATGACCAAGCTATTAGAAATGTATTATCCATTAAAACAATTCAAACATTGGTCGCCTCGGTATTAATTGACCTGTTCTTTATATGTAGACAGTGCCGTAATGGTCTGATTCAACCAAACATGGAAAATCATAGATCAACATAGACAAGTGACATATTATTTAATCTCCAAGTGAACCAACATCACAGTATGGGTCTATAAGATGTACCTGGATCTTAGTTTGTACTTCCATTTATCGGTTGTGGCCTATACCATGATATGGCTAATACAATATGTGGCCTATACCAGGATATGGCTAATACAATATGTGGCCTATACCAGGATATGGCTGATACAATATGTGGCCTATACCAGGATATGGCTAATACAATATGTG
>MJUT01006652.1:17150-28772 GCA_002080005.1 Gigantidas platifrons | reverse complement strand
ATATTACTGTTTATGGAATAATGTGTTTATTCACAATTTTAATGCTAAATGTCTGTGGTGTTACACAATCTTTATGGTTACACCATTGACAGTAACACCACAGAAAACAGGTAAGTATTTTCATGATAAAAAGAAAATAATGTCTCCCTGGCGATATTTTATATGTATATCCAGTGAAGAATACCAAATGCAATGTATTGTGTATTTTTACATTTTGTTCAATTCTGACAAAAAGAATTAGTGAGATGTACACCATAGACATACAATTTATATACTATGTCAATCGCACGTACATTTTCGGCTCTACATTAGTTTATGGATCACCTTTGTTTGTGTCGTCTGCACATGTCATGAAACAGGAAATAAGCAATGGGAGAAACTATTTTTGCTTCAAATATGACAAGACAGATAACTCTTACCAGCCTCAATAGGAAGGGTAACACCACAGACATGAAAATCTATAACAGCAGGTTTTTNTTCTAATTTTCTTTTTAAATTTCAATATGTATCGAGCAAAAATAATGTTGTTCTATTAGAGTATTAGGAATAGTTCAAAAATAATATAAAGATCGAATAAAATCATTACATCTGAATACAACATGTAGTACAAATGACCAAAAGAAAGTCATTCTGGAAAAATAACACGTAACACCAAGGACAAAACAGGTCTTTGTGTAGCAAGTATAAATTCGCAATTGGACCAATCTGAATTTAGATGGTAAAACTACAGAGAGCTGATGTGCCTTCATGCTAAACATGTTTTCTCCAATCAGTTTGGTTATTTGTCTTTTAATTGCGTAATAACAGAAAAGTGCGTGTTTTTTGATAATGACCCATATACCGACGACGGGATTTACCTATCCGTATAGAAAGTTTCCCAGATCCATCTCAAAGTACCAGCAGTGGTTAACTTAAAACACAATTTGGCGGAATTTAAGTCAGTGATTTCAGTTTTTCACTGAAAAAAGCGAAATTAAGCACCCCGCTAAAATAAGATGCTATGCGGTAATATACGTCTTCTGTAGAATTGACTTTGGTTGCAGGTTTACTTGTCGACATCGGAAGAAAAAAATGGAATATGGATTGTTAGTTTATGTTAGTGATTCTTCACTCGGACACATTATATTTGTTCTTAACCAACAAGTCTTTGATGTTACGTACAGCGCGGAGAAGCAGTAAAGACTAATTTTACAGAATTTTGCTTGAGCTGACTTGGGCTCGAACCCACGATTTGCCACAATCGAGACAATCAGGCTAACCAATACACCGCTGATGCAGTTGACATTAACTGCAGTGTAAAAAGTTACCCAGCATTAGAAGGAAATCGATTTCTATTGAAAAACTCTTTTTTTAAATTTCATTCATCAAGTATTTTCAGTATATTGCTGATCTATTCATCACAATGATGATGGACAGATTCTCATTTCAGAATCAAAGTTTGAAGAAAAATAGAGTGGAGGTCCATTCCATTAAAGTTAGTTCAAGTTTTTGATCACAGTTTTCTTTGATGGTTGACACTCCAAAAAATGATAAAAAAAATTGTTCAAGTTTTCTTTGACGGTTGACACTGTAAAAAAATAGAAGAGAAATGTTGTCCAAGTTTTCTGTGATGTAGGTTTTGGTGGAAAACTTTGATAGTGTCAACGGGGCTTAACACAACACACAACTTGTGTCATATAAATGTATAATATTAAAAAAAAAAATTTATCATATAACAAAGAAATGTGATGAAAGGTCATGATAGATTCATATATTATCTGTGTTGTACCGCTAAACATGTCAAGGACATTGAACAGTATATATTATAAAGAGGATCTTAGATTTACCTTGTCTACAGTGTAAATTTATAGTAGTCAATTATAAATGTAGCGAACAATGGCAGAACTATAAGGAAGTAATACTGAATGTCTTCTACTGAATGTGAGTTAAGTGAAGTATGTAATAGTTATATCAACAAATCTTAATGTGTAATAAATAGTATGAATACTATAAACTTGTCATTTACTGTCTTTAGAATGTAGCTTTGTGAATAAGAATGCCAATGGGAATATTTATGTGTCGGCCTGCTATCTCTATATATAATACAATTGGAATATTTATATGTCGGCCTGCTATCTCCATATCTATATTATAACATGACGTCTTCTAACTCTATATATATGAATAAACTATGTAAATTTATCAGAATATTAAACAAAAGGATATGTCATCTAGATTGATCCATTTTTTCACAATTCAATATTAATTTATTTACTACAATGTACATGTATTTATTTCTTGTGTATATAATTGTGTAAATAGTCGTTTCTGTACCTTTGTAAATTGGTTATGAGAAATAAAGATATATGATATAGTGAGACTTTGATGGTCTTAGCAGCATGTATATAAACTAAATATAATTAACTTTGTTCAGCAAAAAGTTAATTAGATATTTACGTTTTTAGTAATATCAAATTGTTTGATGATAGTAAGATATTTGACAGTCTTTGTTTGTGTCAAAGAGTCTACATTCATATGTCGTGAGTTTTGGTAAAGTTTGGGAAAACAACGTATTTTTATTTTATATTCCGTTTTATGAAGGAAGCTGGAATTGAACAGTTAATAAGTTGGTAAATAAATTAAAATGTTTTTTCCCGCTTCCTGATATCAGATAACATCAGTTTGTGGGCCTCATGAATACATAGATACAATGATCCATCTATTTATTTCCGCACTGTACAACACTTCCCTCACAAATCTACATTTGTAAATATATGGGTATTGTCTGTATTCTACCATTCAACCAAAATTTTCAGTTTTACGGATGTCTTATTATGAACACAAAATAATCAAAATATGATATAACCACCGTCACTGTTTGACATACATCAATTCCCGTAACGGGTTTCCTCACAGTACACACAATAATTATAATGAGTTCAACTATTGTAATGATCCACTGATTGTACATTTTGGGATTACTCGGAAATATGATTCAATTATAATAATGCCATACTTTATGTTGACTCATTTTTAGAGTTGGCGATCAAATATGGAAAACTCTTCAAAAGGTTAATGTTATAAATTATTTAAAGAAAATTTTTAATTTGAACTATATTTAGATATTTTAACATATAAAAACAGAATAGCATTTTGTAAATTTAGAACTGGTAATCATCGATTACCTATCGAAACAGGAAGATGGAATGGTATTGATCATGGGAATAGGCTGTGTAATATATGCACGGATGCAGAGATAGGTGATGAAGTTCACTACATTCTTCAATGTAAATCTTTGACAAACGAAAGAAAATTATACCTTAGTCAATATTTTTCAAGCGGAATCAATACTTTGAAATTTGGTCAATTATTCCAAATTAAAAATAAAACAAAACTAACGAAGCTGTGCAAATTCATCCGTGTCCTACAATACTATGCTAGTCCTCCTGGTTAGCCACATATCTCTGTCATCCAAATGATGTTATTTCATTTGTGTTATTATTATTTAATTGTGTAGACCATCTTGTCTTGTCATGTGTATTTATTATCTATTTATATTAAATTGGCAAATTCTCTGTACCACTGTTTAATCTGTGGTTGTATGAGAAATAAAGAATCTTGAATCTAGAGGTATAAATATAGAACTAATATCGTAAATGTGTTATTATTTATGCAGCAGTATTTTCTTATAATATAAATACGATAGTCAAAGTATCACTCTATATATAGTAAGTCAAACTATTAATTCCCACCCAATTACACTGCACTTCTGATTCATTTAGAAATTTCATTTAATTTGTTCGGAAGGAAAGTATGTAAAATATGAAAAATACTTTTTCTGTAAGAAATTTGAGTGATATTTCGTCAGTTGGAAATATAATGTTATTTACAGATAATTAAAAGATAAAAAGGTGACGAACAAATATGAGACACATCAAGGGCGGGTCCAGGATTTCAAGTTAGGGGGCGCACTTAAAAAAAATCGCGCCGAGCGGAGAGAGGCGCGAAAATTTTTGGGGTATTTCGCGTGAAAAATCACGATTTTACGCAAAAAAAATCATATTTTTTTCCAATTTTAGGGAGGGGGGGCGCCAGGTGCGCCCCCTCCCTGGATCCGCCCCTGCACATTATAGATAATAAGAACATACTATCTATATCGTATAGTGACTTCACCAATTGTGGTTATCTTGTTGATAATAAGAACATACTATCTATATCGTATAGTGACTTCACCAATTGTGGCTATCTTGTTGATAATAAGAACATACTATCTATATCCTATAGTGACTTCACCAATTGTGGCTATCTTGTTTGTGCTCTTTGCTTTTCTGCTCCCACAGACTTTTAGCTATTTGGCTTTTTAATCGTTTGACTTTGAACGTATATCTGATAAAGGTTAATATTACAAAACTGTACCGTGTACACTAACTTAGATATCTACATTTAATTACTGCATCATTAGATAAATCAATGGACTGATTTAATCTTGTTAAACGTTAAGTCACCAGGGTTGTAAAAAATAAAAAAATAAATATTTGCAACAATTATAGAAAAAGGGAATAATATATATGGGTGTGAAATTGTATTGATAGCAAACAGTTCAAGATACATAAATCATCCATCTATACGTGCCATCCTGTAATTAGGACTAGTTGCGCAACCTACAGACTCCCCATTATGGGTGAAAGATTGTATCTGAACCGAAAAATAAACTATATCTTATTATATACCCCAGTGTTTCTTCTGGAGTAATATGGTTATCACCGGTGTCAATATTAAATTGTGCTTCCGTCTATAATGATTTAACAAGGACACTGGTGATAACCATATTACTCCAGAATACCTATTAAATATTGTATTTATTGTTGTACGGTATAAGGTAATGTCAAATGAGTGTAGACTACATAATCCTTACCATTTCATAAGACATACATGTTAACGTAATAATACCATCAATTTACAAATAGCCGATTGTCAATTTTCCACTGGCCATACTGATGTGTTTGTCCTTAAAGATTGACATATATACTCATCTTCTAATCTTCCGCTGAGTATATTATCTCTAGTATTTATAGAACGTAACAATGTAATCATATACGTGGTTATGTAACTATAGGGTGTAGGTACTACTTTATTTTATGATGTATGATATACGTTAGTTATAGATGATAATGTAAACAAAAGTGAAATCATTAGAAGACAGATGTGATTTACTCGTTGTAAATGCGTATTTATTAAGAAAAAAAAGTTTGACAAGACCAAATTAAGAGGTAATTAGATTACGTAATTCAATCAAAGGACAAACAATGATGCACAAAATACAACACAGAAAACTACAGATCGAGCCACTGAAAACCGAGGGTGAAGCAGGTGCTCCGGAAGGGTAAGAAGTTCCTGCTCTACATGTGGCACCATTCGTGTTACTCCTGTTACAAACATAAGTCATGAATGAGGAAAAGACCAGATTGTGATTACGACATTATTAGATGTAGAATCAATCTGTTTAAATAGATACACACACAAGTACGACACCAATAAAAATAAATCTAATATTTACAACAAGGCTCATCTCATTAAACTAAATTGCCTTTGAATGATTGGTTTGGTGCTATATGTTTTTAGTGGTATTTATAAGCATCAGATTCATATCAAAATTTGCAAATTGTATCTAAAAATAGTCTATGGGTCCATTTTATTCATACACACATGACCTAACTATTGATATACTATTACTGAAAGTATGAAGTATAGCTTATCTAAAGGGCTTCCTGAAACAAAGCATGTCATGATCTCAATGTTTTCACTTTATGTAGATAATGTGATATAACTAAGAAACATAAATTAATTAACTACAATCTTAAAACACAACTTTAAGTAAATGCTCAACGGAGATAATGTCTCATACACAGAACGGAGATAATGTCTCATACACAGAACGGAGATGATGTCTCATACACAGAACAGAGATAATGTCTCATACACAGAACGGAGATAATGTCTCATACACAGAACGGAGATAATGTCTCATACACAGAACGGAGATAATGTCTCATACACATACATATGTTCTTACTGTGACCCAAAATCAAAACTGTGTCTTAAAAGTGTCATGAAAATCATGTTGAGTTTTCCTGTTTTCCACTTTTAAGTAGTAACCACTACTCTTTATATGATATATCAAGTTTATGTTATTCTAGAGTCGGTATTTATTACCACGACTTCACACAGAGACATTATATCAGTACAATACATTACTTGTTCAGGGACACAGAGACATTATATCAGTACAATACATTACTTGTTCAGGGACACAGAGACATTATATCAGTACATATACANGTGTATTGTTGTAAATATGACATGTAGGATTTTACATTTTCAAGATGGCAGATCTGTATGTTCTATTTATAACCTGTGGCGTGTCTTGAAGCTGTATTTGTATATTATACAAAATACAGCACATCTGTATTCGACACATGTTATTTGCTTACTAGAGTGTTCATTGCAGGATAAAATACATTACTTGTTCAGGGACACAGAGACATTATATCAGTACAATACATTACTTGTTCAGGGACACAGAGACATTATATCAGTACAATACATTACTTGTTCAGGGACACAGAGACATTATATCAGTACAATACATTACTTGTTCAGGGACACAGAGACATTATATCAGTACAATACATTACTTGTTCAGGGACTCCAATTATCAATACTAATGTAATCTCTCATATGTATCGTCAATGGTAGTTATCAGGATTGGGTAGACTACTACTGTTTGAGGGTCTACATTGCTGCTATATTTCGTATGCAACTATTTGTATTTTGCATATCTTGATCCTGTTTACCTATTATGAACTTTTGTCAATATTTTGTGATATTGAAATCGTGGATGGATGGAAATAAAAGAAAAACATGTCGTAATAATTGATTAAAAAAAAAGACAAATCGGAATAAACAAAACTCATCATCTAAAATGACAGCTCATTTTTCTAGTGAGGAACCGCCACTTAATAAAAAGTGATGATATTGAATTAATTTTGCTTGATATCATTCAAAATATTTAAACAGGTAATTTATAGTATCATGTATCAAAATCTTTACAAGCAGCCATAAAATTTAATGTCTGTCTACGGAAGTAGGAAGTACTGTCAAGGTTATTCTCATGACAGGTAGATATAAAAAGATTTAAATGGTATTAGATATTAGATGTCTCCCGCGAAGTTATAGTATAGAATTATTTAAAAAAAAAAACCTATATATGTATTGTGTTGGTACGTTTGTTTTTTGACCGAGGAAACCTGAGTAAGATAAGAACACCGATTTGTTGTAAGCAACTGACAATTTTTTCTCACTTTTGAGATAGAGCACTTCCTGTTTTTGCCGGTGTGAGATTTCCTTTTCTCACTTTTGAGACAGACCAGTTCCTATTTTAGCGATGTGAGATTGTCTTATCTTGCACTAGTGCAAGACAAAAAAATCACGTGCGTTTTACCGGCAAATGCATTTATGTCAACTGCCCTCCAGTTCTCCATGCTTCACCAATAAAACCACGATTCTATTACATAAGTATTTTTAAATTATTGTATGTATACTATTCTGCTAGCTAACAATTTAGCTATCGTGCACCTTTCATGTTTCACGGTGTACGACTCTCTTCCAGTCAACGTGTGTTTACTTTGAGTAAATAATAGAGTGCTCTCCCTTGTTAGTAACTAACGTACCTCCCTTTGACCATATTCAAATATTTTTTACAGGTACATTTGTATTTATCGCTGTTGTATTTACATTTATCATATATTTATTAAATACATTGTATTTTATTATGAAATACATTTAAAATACTGCCAAGACACGGATGCATATGAATAAATTGAATATTTACTTCAGCAATGGAAACAAAATTTGCGGGAAAACGCTCGATCGGGAATGTAAACAAAACAATTAGGTAACAGCTGGTAAAAGTGAGAAATAAAATCAAACAACGGCAAAAAGTGCAAGACAGGGAAATCTCCGACACCCTCGGGTGTCGGAGATTTCCCTGTCTTGCACTTTTGCCGGTGTTAGATTCTATATGTCTTGTACCCCCGGTACAAGACAGCTCACACGCGACTTTTCCCGGTAAAATCTTTACTTCGCTTCAGCAATTTCAATCAAGATTTGAATTACTTTCATTTAACCACGATTCTATTACATAAGTATTTTTAAATTAATGTATGTATACTATTCTGCTAGCTAATAATTTAACTATCGTGCACCTTTCATGTTTCACGGTGTATGCACAATGTTTGTTTACTTTGAGTAAATAATAGAGTGCTCTCCCTTGTTAGTAACTAACGTTACCTCCCTTTGACCAAATTCAAATATATTTTTACACCCACAAGTGTAGTGTTGAGTTACATTTATCAAATATTTATTAAATACATTGTATTTTATTATGAAATACATTTAAAATACTGCCAAAACGCGGATGCATATGAATAAATTAAATATTTACTTCAGCAATGGAAACAAAATTTGCGGGAAAACGCTCGATCGGGAATGTAAACAAAACAATTAGGTAACAGCTGATAAAAGTGAGAAATAAAATCAAACACCGGCAATATATCTCACATAGTATACCTACAAATAGATATATCCTAAATATGTAATTCATCAAAACATGTTTGTAATGTTAATTAGATCTGAAGGGTTCTGTAATAGGGTTGTATGAAAGTATGGCTTAGTCAAAACGGTTAGTTTTCGTCACTTTCAACAATATCTAGTTATATCGTGGCGGTCAGTTTTATTGGTGGAGGCAACCGGAGTACCAGGAGAAAACCACCGACCTTTTGCAAGTCACTGACAAACTTTATCACATAATTTTGTATCGAGTACACCTCTCCATAGCGGGTTTCGAACTTACAACGTTAGTGTTGATAGGCACTGATTGCATAGATAGTCATAAAACCAACTACCATACGATCACGACCGCAACGGCCACTTTTTAATGAGGTATAAAATTAAAAGGGTTTTGAATGCCCCTTCGTCAAACCTCCAGCCTGGTGTGATATGATTATTTTAGTTCATACCCTTGAAATCATCTTAATATGATATATGTTGGTTCGTTTTTATTTTACGTTTCGTCATTGTCATTTAGGACATTCAGACTGTGAAGTGTACGTGCTGTTACCTGTTATTACACGAAGCTACCTCGTATTACCCGATGTTTCCTATTATTACATGAAGCTACCTCGTATTACCCGATGTTTCCTATTATTACACGAAGCTACCTCGTATTACCCGATGTTTCCTATTATTACCCGAAGGTACCTGGTATTACCTGATGTTTCCTATTATTACACGAAGCTACCTCGTATTACCCGATGTTTCCTATTATTACACGAAGCTACCTCGTATTACCCGATGTTTCCTATTATTACACGAAGCTACCTCGTATTACCCGGTGTTTCCTATTATTACCCGAAGGTACCTCGTATTACCTGATGTTTTCTATTATTACCAAAAGCTACATTGTATTACCCGATGTTTCCTATTATTACCCGAAGCTACCTCGTATTCCCTGATGTTTTCTATTATTACCAAAAGCTACATTGTATTACCCGATGTTTCCTATTATTACCCGAAGCTACCTCGTATTACCTGATGTTTTCTATTATTACTAAAAGCTACCTCGTATTACATGATGTTTCCTATTATTACCCGAAGCTACCTCGTATTACCTGATGTTTACCAGCTATAACTTGTCCAAAACCAACACAATAACAATCCAGCTTATTGTAAGCGTGTTTGTATCATCATCACAGCTAAAACATAGCTTGTTGTTGTCATGCTATTGCTGAAGAACATTGTCGCCTCTCCTAGATCTACACGTGTCCTGAATTTAAAGCGCTAATACCTCCTATAAATCATAGTTTTATATGTTTTATAAAATGCTAGACAAGACTGGTTGTGTATAGTTAAAAACAACTGATCAATGCATTGCTAATAAATATGATGATTTGTGGCAAAATATTACCACAAATGTAAAATTTGGTTTGCAATAATTTGAAAAAAGAATAAAATTGCCCTGAACCTGTAATCTCTCACCTGGTTTTCAATTTGACATCTAAAGTTGATAGAAATGGGGTAGTTACACATAATTTTGAAAGTGGATCACCCAAAGATCATTTCAACTCAAATTTCTGAGCAAAAGATTTTGCTGTGATTTTTATCTCATAATATTCCTAAACGGAATAAACTGGCTGAAAAAATATCACAGAAAAACCCAGAATATATGTTAAACTACTCATTGCCATGTAGCTGCAGTTAACATTTGAGTTCATTTTGATTTGTAATAAAGCAGAAATTGACAACAAAAGAAATTTCTACTTTTAGTAACAGCAGCCATTTTGAAAGGAGGGCGGGGCTGTCGGATACATATTGAAAGGGAACCACCCAAGGACCATCCCCGCCAAATTTGCTTTAATTTGGTTCAGCGGTTTCAGAGGAGAAGATTTAAATGTGATCTTTTATCAAAATATGCCTAATTTGCATAAAAGGTATAAATCGGCTGAAAGAAACATTTCACAGAAAAACCCGGAATATATGTTAAACTACTCATTGCCATGTAGCTGCAGTTAAAATTTGAGCTAATTTTGGTTTATACTAAAGCAGCAATGGACAATTGAAGAAATTTCTATTTTTAGTAACAGCAGCCCCGCTGGTGGCCATTTTGGATTTTAAATCGGTCCAAAAAGTAACAACACTTGGTTAGCAGCTTGCAATGATCATTCATGACAATTTTCAATTCCATCCTCCATGTAGTATCAGAGAAGAAGATCTTTGAAATTTCAGCCAATCAGAGGCTATTATGGCCACTGGCAGCCATATTGGATAACCAATCGGAATAAAAAGTAACAACAATTGATCAGAACCTTGTCAGGAACATTTCTGCCAAGTATGGTTCCAATCCATCCAGTGGTTCTTGAGAAGAAGTTTGTTTTACATATTTCCCATAGGGTCGCTATGTTAAATTATGTCCCCCGGCTGGCGGCCATCTTGGATTTTCAATCGGTCCAAAAAGTAACAACACTTGGTTAGCAGCTTGCAATGATCATTCATGACAATTTTCAATTCCTTCCTCCATGTAGTATATATCGGAAAAGAAGATCATTAAAAATTTCAGCCAATCGGAGGCTTTTATAGCTCCTGGCAGCCATGTTGGATAACCGATCGTAACGAAAGTAACAGCACTCGGTTAGACCATGCAAATGAACATTCCTGACACGTTTGGTCCCATTTGCTTCAGTGGTTCTCTAGAAAAAGATTGAAATGTTTACGGACGGACGGACGACGGACGGATGACGGACGCCAAGTGATGGCAATAGCTCACATCGGTCAGGTGAGCTAAAAAGGATGTAAATTTAAGAATTTATTTTGATTGACGTACTTTTGTCATTGTTAACAACTTGCTATATGAACTTCAATCTGGTTTCAGAAGCGCTTATTCCACCGATACCTGCCTTATTCATCTTTTTGATCATATTAAATCTCAAACATCTAAAGGCCTCTTCACTGGTATGGTAATGATAGATCTTCAAAAGGCATTCGATACGGTCGATCATCAAATTCTTTGCAATAAGCTTCAAGCGATGG
>MJUT01006652.1:0-16186 GCA_002080005.1 Gigantidas platifrons | reverse complement strand
AACTTTAAGCTGATACTTATAAAGGACCCCATTGGAAATAAGCTGAATGGCTTTCGTGGGCTATCCTTGGTGAGAAAGTTCTCAGCAGCTACAATTGGTGGATTGAAGATTCAGTTAAAGATGGCAGTTTTATGTTTTATTTTTAACTTAACGAGAAATTTTTAAACACTTGTGTATGATGTTGAAATTTTTAAACCTAAATATATTTTACCTTTTTTTTACCTTTTATTGTTCTGTATCCGGGTTCATAACCTTGTGCTTGGCAAGTGACAAGGAAGTACTTTGATAAAAACTTAATTAGATATAAATTCTAACAGAAACTTAATACTACCTTTAATGTAGACAGTATCAAAGTATGTCACACTCCCTAATCTACAAATGTAAAGTATAAACCTTCATATCTTACTATTTGGAAATTCAATATCATACACATTGAGGCATTATTTTAATATATCGTATATTTAGATTAAAATACAGGCGACGTTTCACTAAAGGTCGTAAGTCGTAAACATAGACGTAAGTGTACTCTAAGAGTTACGACCGTTTCACTGATAGTTAGGATTTACGACTTACGATTAAAAGTGATCGCAAAGTTAAGAATGGTGGCAGGTACTCGTAAGTCGTAAATCGTAAACCTATTTTTGAAGAGATATTTTAGCAGTCCAAATGTTAAAATTCATTGATAGTTTTTATTGAATATATAAAGCGTTAAACACTCAGTATAAATATAAATCAATAGTACATGTCAGAGTACATGTGAAGGTTTGATATTTCAAGATGTGTATATTTGTTGTTTTATGTGTTGATGAAACATATTATTATACCGGGGTATATGCGTGAATATAGTGATGCAATAAAACTACCCAAATCCTACCACCCGGACCCCCCCCCCCCCACCCGGTGGTGGGCAGGGATTAAAAATTAAGTAATATCTGGCTGGCGAAAGAAGTCAATAAAGAGTTAGATAAGACGTTGCTGCATCAGTGTTTATAAAAACCATAAAACATTATGAAAATACGACTTGTACTTTAAAGAAAGATAAAATAAATCCGTACAAATGTCATGGGTTGAAGTTCTTCAGGTCAATGTAGGATTTTTTCAGCGCAAATGAAATGCACCGCAAATGGAATATCAGTGCAGAATGTAAATGTATTGCCAAATATATATGTTAAAATTTTTGAAATTTCCCCTTACATAAAGCATGCAATTTGTTAAAATATATTACATACACAAATTTCTTCTCAAATTTCGGTAAATGTTTACACTTAACATTTTTTTCCTGGTAGATTTAATTTATTCATTTAAAAAATCACTTTGGAGTTTTATAATTAGTTGAATATTAAAAATTTATTTAAACACATTTAAAATGGGATTATTAATGTAATCAGCTTTTGATTTGATTTTTTTGTGTTTTAACGCCACTTTCAGCAGTATTTCAGCTATATCGGCTGCGAGTCGAGTGCACCCTTTTTTGTAATTTACAAAACAGAACGCGAACCCGCTCCGTATTGTAATAGGCTTGTATGGGTTGTTAAATCCAACGACCTAACTCATTGAGCCACCCGGACCCCTAATGAGCTTTTGAGCTGTTGGGTTTATATATAAAATATACGATACAATATATCTTTTTACCTCCATTATAGGAGATGTTATATATATATACTTGTCGCAAGTCGTAAGTCGTAACTCTTAAGCTTATGACTAGTTTAGTGAAACGCACGTATACGTGCACGTAAGGAAATCTCAAGAGTGATCTTAGACTTACGATTTACGATCACTTTAGTGAAACGGTCGCCAGGTGTTTTGTATATGCATTATCAATGATTGTCCCAAGCCTATATCGTTTATACCCTTTATCATATATTTAGTGGTAAATACAGTAGTTTTGAATATTTGATAAAGTGCCAGATGCCTACCCTTTATCATATCCCTACCCTTTATCATACCCCTACCCTTTATCATACCTCTACCCTTTATCATACCCCTACCCTTTATCGTACTCCTACCCTGTATACTCTCGTGTTTAAATATATGACAAAGTGTATTAAACATGGCAAAATCCGTATGATATGCCGTATCACCCTCGACCAATATCACCCCTCGGGCCGGTGGCCCTTGGGGTGATATAGGGTTCTCGGGTTGATACGGCATGTGATACAGATTTTGACATGTAATATTCAGTATATATTAAAGAATGATTTCAAACGACACATCTCGCGCTATTTCGAGTATACCATGACAGTCAAATGTATTGATGGAGGGTACTGAACACCATGTGAAATCTCCGTAATTCATTTTCTAGTGCGGGTTATTTATGTTTGTTTTTATTTTGTATTGTGCCGGGGGTAGAATAGGCACCAGGTTTCTCCGTCCTAGAGGCACTAGTCCTCTAAAAGGGGTCAACCCCGCGGGAATCCCGGGGTATAGAAATGGGACCGAGAGCTTCTTCGGCTTAAAGGGGCGTCCGTCGGTTGTGCGGGATGTATAAATTGACAACCAACCCGTCCTTCGGATGAGACGTAAATAAAACCGATCTCCCGTGTTGAGAGATTGCTACCCTCTTCGCACGTTAAAGAACCCAGTGTAACAGCTCATTATGAGCATTATAGGAGACCTGTTGCACTGGCAAAATTCTCCGTCCCTACCCATCACATTCCCTTGTTTCGATTCCCGTGGCGTTTAAATTATTCTCGTCCTGAATATAGCTGAAAAATAGCTCGCTGGACGTTAAACATCAATAAATCAATCAATCAATCAATCTATTATTGTAGCTTTGATTTCAGAAATAATTCATGGGGGCTTGAATATATACTGATTTTACCACGGGTGGCCCTTTATGCCAAATATTTTACCACGAGCGATAGCGATAGGTTAGCATTGGGGTGACAGTCACATTTACTCTTTCAATCAAATTAGCGCTTATAAACTGGTGACTGTAAAATTAATCTGACATGGTGGCTATAATTAAATTGTTACCGCATGTGTCGGCTTATGCTAACATATTAAGTCTATACGAAATGAACTGCCTTCGTAGATTGTGCTCACCTCAAGTGCTGTATTTCGTGATATTGACTACCTGCCCCCTCCCCCTTCCCCTTTCCACGGTCCGATATCAGGCTAACGACTATGAAATGGGTATTTAATATTCCCCACTAAGCACTCAGGATTAAGGAGTAAGAGCCAATAATTGCTGTCCCGAACTCGAGAATATGTTTCCGAGTCTACCTGTGGTTGTGTGTGAACTGTTGTTGTAGTCAGCTAACACTGTAGCAATCCAACTCCGGATGTTAGTCTAATGTGAAGCAGACTTGTTGATAAAGGTAACTTGTTCTCGCCATGATATAGCTGTGAATTGTTCACTTGACGTAAAACATCAATCACTCAATCACTTCTATACGACATTCATTAAGTTCAAAGTATAATGGGAATGGACCATCATAATAATGGAATGACCAGACTTAAATTGTAATAAAGTAAAATCAAATGATAAACTGTCCTTCTTTAATAAATATAAATAAACACACTAGACAATTGTTTTACCTTGTAGCCAAATAATTAATATATGTAAAGATTCAAGCGAAATTTGTATCTGAAGTAAATACAGAATATTATTATGCAAACATTACAATAAGTACACAGTGTGTTTTGTAAATTCATTCACTCCGTTTCGATTATTATTTGCGACAGAAATGATAACACTAATGTTTCCTCCTAGAATTTTACTATCAGAGTGTGTTTGACCATTGTTTGTTTTTGCACCCTATTTTGTTAGACACAGCTGTTGCTAGTCATACGTAAGTAATCCTGGGTTTTACACATACGTTATTTTTATGTGCTCACTTTCAACTAAGAATGTTGTCTATGAGTTATATGGTAAAATCCGGGTATGTACAATGTCATTGTGAAAGAATTAATCACCGTTGTTTCGAAATATGATTTTTTGGCTTTACATGACTAACCAACTTATACGTGTATAATAATGGTCATTATCGTACCAATCCATCAAAGAAACTAAGGCCTATTTATATACATCGGGGGCGCGGGGGGTAGATGTCCTGAATAGACAAACATTGTGACTGTGATATCCAATGGGAACTGTTATCACTAAAAAATAATGGGATGAAGAAATGTTAACATGTACATGTATCTTTGCACATTCATATATAATGAGCATATGCTTATTTATGTATTTTCTCTATAACTGTAAGATATGTATACTTAATGTGAGATCAATCATTCGGAGATCGACAATCATAATTGAAATGCATGTTTTCATTAAAGGCTAGACATACTTAACAGTAACGCATGACTGTATGGTTAGTGGACTGTACTAATATGATAATAGTACTGTTGTTATTGTAGATAATATCCCGATCTTCATATGCACGTAACTTCATTGATAGACTGCGCAATCCTATAAATCCATCTACGAGATTCATCACAAATAGTTCAGTTTTTTGTTTATCTAATGTATCACAAACTACACAAACATGGGCTACCTTTTCTCCGGGTTTTAGTGAGATTTAATGTTTAGTTTTCTGTGTAGTGTTTTGCAGATCATTGTTTGTTTGCCCATATTTTACTTTTGGCCATTATCTGTCATTATTCTGATTACCACTTTGTTATCTTCAAACTTATCTGTTCTTTTAATGTGCCTCTTAAAGAGATATGCAAACATGACATATTTTCTCCACTATGAGGTACAACTAGGCCTTAGGATAGTCCACGTATTTGGGTAAAACCACACTATTGCACGTAGAGACAACATGATAGCAGCTTCTTATCTGCAACAATTTGACAGGAGTGGATATTTGTTGCCTCTATTTGACATCCCACCTCAGACTTGCAAAACGTTCGTCATCATTTTATCAATATTTTAAAGTATGTTTGCTTGATATGTATATTTAATATTACATTTGTTCATATATAAATATATATATCTATATATATCTTCATATATAAATAAATATCTATATATATTTTGATCAGTGAAGTAAAATGACCTCATAATATATACATTTACACGTCTTCCTTTGCAAGGGGTAAATAGTACTAGTATATATAAAACTATATCTAATAAAACTATATCGAAGATATAGCAGAGTCCAAAGAAATCGGTTGCTATACAAGCCAGAACATAATTTTAGTTTTCTGTGCTGTGTTTTGTTTGTCTTCGCTCTGTGTTGTGAGCATTTGTATTTAATCAATTTAGTTAATAGTTAAATGTTATTTTATCATTTCAAATCCTGTTATTTAAATTTCACATAAAATTAACTGTTAGTATATGATAGTTGTCTGTATTATACAATGTACATAATTTGCAAATAAACTGATTAAAAATTGTTTATTTTGTATTTAGTTAATAGTTAAATTTTATTTTTAGTACAGTGCATTTGATATACTAAGAGAAGCACGTTATCTATATCAGTATACCACAACTATTTAAAGTTTATGTTTGAGTTATGTTTGTGGTCACTTCAAACCAGGAAGGAATATTTTGATCAGTAAAGTAAAATTACCTCATAATATATACATTTGTACATCTACACGTGGTCATTTGTAACGTGTAAATAGTAGTACATAGGTACATATGTATGAAGACAATTGAATTCTTTGTAGTATTTGAAGCTTTGTTATTTTTATTTCCGGGTCGTCATCCATTTCCTTGTAGAAAAGCGTTAGAGAAAACCGAAGAGACAATCAAGAATGGACAATCCAGAGAAACTGGCAACATTGAGTACAGAAGACACAGGACGAAGACAAACAAAACAAAACACAGAAAACTAAAGTTATGTTCTGGCTTGTATAGCAACCGATTTCTTTGGACTCTGCTATAATTTCATGTTAGAAAATGTAGCCTCAGTTCTCTGAATTGAATCTTAAATCACTGTAGACAAATGAATTATCAATTGCTAGAGGAATGCATCAGGTATAATCATTAGAACGATGGTGATATTTACAATTAGATAACTAACAACGTGGCGTGCGCATTACACTTCAAATCTATGTTGTATTACTATCATTGGGTCGAAACCTCTAATGGAATATATAGTCCTCGAGGGTGTCACCCACCCAGTAGTCAGTGTTTCCTCTGCTGGTGGAATATATAGTCCTCGAGGGTGTCACCCGGCCAGTAGTCAGTGTTTCCTCTGCTGGTGGAATATATAGTCCTCGAGGGTGTCACCCGTCCAGTAGTCAGTGTTTCGTCACATACATCGTTTCTTAGATATAATTTATCGACCTTTACAGTTCTTAAATCATGCAATTATTATTAAAACCCAGACCTAAGCTGACTTTGGCTCTCCTGTTTATGTTCTCCTCTCTCAGATAAAGGTGACCTAAGCTGACTTTGGCTATCCTGTTTATGTTCTCCTCTCTCAGATATAGGTGACCTAAGCTGACTTTGGCTATCCTGTTTATGTTCTCCTCTCTCAGGTATAGGTGACCTAAGCTGACTTTGGCTCTCCTGTTTAGGCTCTTTAGGTTTTCTTCCT
Source organism: Gigantidas platifrons (assembly GCA_002080005.1). Classification (NCBI taxonomy): domain Eukaryota; kingdom Metazoa; phylum Mollusca; class Bivalvia; order Mytilida; family Modiolidae; genus Gigantidas; species Gigantidas platifrons. The sequence goes on along the minus strand of MJUT01006652.1, from coordinate 9,692 downwards.
CCCAAAACTTTTAAATTATTTAGCTTTCCAATCTTTCATCTTCGAGTGTACGTGATGAAGGAAAGCGTATTGCGGACTAAATTAGATATCTACGTTTTCATTATCTTAGATTTATAACTTTCTTAGTACTATTCAGATATATTGAATTAAGCTATAATTTTCAAATTGTTCAGTATAACCGGAAACAGAGTTTCTCAATATCTTGACATAATTAATGTGCACTACCCAGTAATATGAATTTTCTAAAACAAAGTTTTATTTTTTCTCATATACCCTCAAAGATGAACGTGCAGAAGTTGAAAGCTTTTAAATGAATGAAAAATAACTTATTTATGTTGTTTTTCACCCAAATACTCTACACAAGTACTCAAATGTCTGGGTATTTGGTACTTCTAGACGTATATCAACAATGAAACTGAATTACCTAGACAACGTCAGACACATACTTAAAATAGAGGCCAATATACATAAAGGAAGATAACTGTGCAATTAGGGTTGAGGAACACGACATGTTTATCGACATTCAGAAAGGTATTTACTTAAACGTTATCATAATGCTATACATAAGTGTCATTGGTTGTAAACAGCACTGACAAAACGGTAGTAATATATAAAACGTGGTTAAAAAAATATGTCTTTATTTATTAATCATTTGTTATTTGAAATGATAAGAACCATGAAACTAACTGAACCCCGTCACTTTTTATTGACGTGCCTGTACCAAGTCAAGAGAGTGAGCGGTCATGCTTTTTGTGTTTTGGGATATCGATTTTGGCTCTTTTTATGATTTTCTATTGGATATTGGAAATGTTTCGACAGTGTAGTATTTTTTCTTCATTATTTTTAGAACTAACATGTCATATATTTTGTCCATGTAATGTTATTTCTAATTATTGGTGCTAGAAAAAGAAGTCCACTTTTAATTTCGATTGATTATCTTTTAAAAGTTAAATTTATATCCACATCAATAATAAAGTACAAAGGTACATATAGAATCTCCTTCAGTTGCCCGTGGGTTACGATATTTGTCCACTTAAGAGAGTTAAATTAAAAATTTTAACCACGAGCCGAAAGGCGAGTGGTTAAAATTTTTAATTTAACTCTCGAGAGTGGAGAAATATCGTAACCCACATGGGCAACTGAAGGAGAATTTGTTTCTCTCATTATTTAACACGAACTTTATTTCAAAAGCCGTCAAACGAGTCAAACGAGTCAAATTCGGGGAAAGCGGGGTTAAAATGACATCATAATGGGAGAAATTGTTTTATAATTTGCAAAGTAATATATGACACAATATCAAAAGTCCAACCGGGAGCATCATATGTCTTACGTCAGATTGTATCAACATTTATTATTTCCGATATTTTGTGGACAGTTTAATGACCAAGATGTCGTTGACATTGTCTTCATCATCTATATATACACATAGATAATTGCCGGGAAGCACCTTGTTTTATAACAATTAATCATCGGATTTCCGGATAAATGTGCTACTGCATACATTATATAAATAATATTGTGTAATTTATGTAAGACAAAAACCTGGAAAATACTACCACTCCGTATATATACTAAAATACATGGGAACGTCGGTATATAACAATCTTATTACCGTAACACGAAAAGAAGAGAAATCTGGAAAAGACAAGAACTATGAAGATTTACAATGTAAGATATATATACATGTACAAGATACCCAAACTATATTTATAAATAAACGATTCGTCTACAATGTACTTTATTATACACGCAATGCAACATGAGATCCATAATTTATTCTTTCAAAAAGATTTAAATTGATGTTTAATGTCACATTCGTCCGTATTTTGGCTACATCATATTGGCTAGTTATTTTTATTGATGAAAGTCGGTTTAAAAAGTATATAAATGTAGTAAGTTCACAACACACTTGACAAATGGAATTCACACCGCCAAGTTAATAAATCAGTTCACGACCTGTAAATGTCTTGGAAAATGTTGTAATAAGTATACATCATTCTAACTACTACACGATCGTTGACTCGAAAGTCTCTAGTTGTATGTGGACAGATGAATGAAGCAACAGTTATGCTTTATTCTGTTTTCAATATCAACAAGTAAACATTCGATAAATTCTCCCTCTTGAAATAGTCCGAATTTAAATACTATCTGATCTAATATAAAGGGTTCAACATGATACCATGTTTGCTCATATTTTCAAAATATATTAAACAAAAGCATCCATATACATGCAATAAAACAATACATAAAATCGTCATGTTTTTTACTGAGCTGGTCAAGCGAGAAACCAAGCTCAGTATTAAAACTAAAACAAAAGTCTCCGATCAAGAACTGCAGCTTTTGAAAGGGCGGTAACTCTGAAAACGCGAGATCCGGATAAAACGATTTTATTAATATTTCAATTTCTTCGAATAGTTCTTGTCTGATACCACGTATGATTTATGCTAATTTTAATATACTAGTAGTTGTTTATTTGTGATTATTATATAATTAGACGCAAACATTGGTACCCCGCTGACAGGGGTACCCCTTTACAACGGGGGGCAAACATCAGCGGGGTACCAATGTTTGCGTCTAATTATATAATAATCACAAATATATATATATATATATCATGTAATATACTAAGCAGAACGTACCAGCATGTGAAGTTACGGAGAGCAAAAGGGTATTGGTTATTTGTAGCTCAGTGACAATCCATCCGTATTACCTCCGACAACTTGTCCGTGCATTAATAAATTCTACATCAAACACATCTACACTAAAGACTTCTTACACAACCTGTTTTATTTCTAACTTAAAACGTTGAAATAGAATAGGCAAATCCCATATCACCAATATAGAAATACATCTCTCTAGAAAATAGTTGCCATCAAAAGTACAACATATTTTGACAAGTAAATGTAATTTGATTTTCAGATTGTTTTAGTAGTAGTTGGTTTAATTACAGACAGTAATGCCTTACCTGCTCCATGCTCAGAGCCTTTACACTTAGAAACCAAATTTTATAACATTAATAACGGTATGGATTACCGGACATTATTTATTAGTAATGGAGTTTTGGATTTTAATAAAATTGAGGATATTTTCAAAGAGATGGTGGTGGAAGGAGCAGACAATACCCAGAGCCATTGTCCAGAAACATTCTTAAAAGGTGACTTTTCTCTGATGATTCGTTCAGCATGTCCATGGTATCTAGAGAAAGCAGTTGACAATGATAGATATCCAAAGGTAATGTATAGGGCTAAAAGTAAATGTAAGACCTGCATTGGGTCAAACGGACAACAACATTGTGAACGTATCTACCATCATGTTAAAACATTACAAAGATCTGGATGTTTCAATGGAGTATATCAGTATGAGGAGCATAGTGAGTTCATTCCAGTTGCTTTTACATGCGCACAACAGTTGGAATTAGAAAATAGTGTTCTAGATAAGTAACACAACAACTGTAATATATATACTATAACCATAGTCATCCAGAGTAAATGGAATTAAAAAATGTATTTTCTAAGAAAAAACTTATCAACATGTGAGGTGTCTATAATTTATGGATCTTTCAATATAAACAACCAGAAACTGCATGTGAACATGCTATTTCTTAAGTATTCAAGGTAATAGAAGTCAGTCCACAATTCATTTGCAGGAAAAAAGTTTGAAGATACCAACGATGTAATCAGAATCCGTTTATCGACGAAGGATTGGGAAGTGTTTGCCATAAGTAGAACATATCGGGAATGAATTCGGGTGCTCTAGAAGAGTTAGGGCCGTATCACAACTTTTTAGAAGATCCCATTGTGACTCTTAAGATGTAAAACAGCAACAGTATTGATGTTCCCTAAATTCTAAATTTTTGGAGTTTTGGCGACTTGTAACTCATGTGTACTTACAATAAGATCTTAATTTATTTATTGCTATGATTATCGTGGCGATTTTAGTGATTAGCGATCAATGATTACACATACAGTAAAAACTAGACCGGCCTTTCACAACATTTCTCACGAATCAAAATAAACCATTGTTTCTTACAGTTTTCTCGGTTGCATGTGGTCTATTTGCATTGGCCGGTAATATGTGTCATTCCCTCCTGTCGCTGTGAGTCACCTTATTATATCTATTTCCACATCAGACATTACACAAATGTAAATCACTTATGTTGGCCCACAAAAGGTGTTAAAACTGTAGCATGATCTATGTAAACAAAATTCTACTACAGTTTTGCGCCGCCGACGTTAATATAATATTTGCTATAATCAATCCATGAAATAAAAAACAAAATAAAATAGAAAGTAACCACAACATATAATCATCATAATTTGGAAAACTGAAGATACAAAAACAAATGTATTCACCCTACTTTCTTCATCTTTAGAGAAGGATACCTTGTAATTCTAATTTAAAATGTAGGAAAATTTCTGTTACAAACGTTTTGATGAAATAGTCCAAAAACGTCGTAATGGAAATAACACTTTCAAAAAGTAATCATATGAAACTGCCTTAATGATATATTAGTAGGAAAATGACAGTGATCAATTTTGCTAAGTTTTGGGTAATCCCTACTTAAACAGTAGGAGGTGATGTGAGTACAAACTTTTGTGAAGTACAGATGGACAGAGCGAAAACAACATGTCAAGGTGATAAAATAATGGCATCACAACCTTCATCTATTACATCTAATAACATATCTAAACAAACATCACAACCTTCATCTATTACATCTAATAACATATCTAAACAAACATCACAACCTTCATCTATTACATCTAATAACATATCTAAACAAACATCACAACCTTCATCTATTACATCTAATAACATATCTAAACAAACATCACAATCACAGATTTGTTATTAACCATGATATTGACAATGGAACATACTCTTCATTATCTGTCATCCTCAGATGCTACACATATCTCAATTTCTAGAGTAGAATAATATTTATTATATGTCTTTCTCTGATTATGTGCCTCATTATATTTATGTATTTTTGTTACGTAAAGATTGAATAATATATTCCTCATTGTCTTCTGATTTATTCGTTTAATGACACAGTTTATTTCAAAGTTTTATTATCTATACTCATCAAACAAAAACAATAAAATATTGTCGGAACAGTTCCAAAATCTAATCGAAAAATCGTAGAGAGAGAACATCGATAGCTCTTGTGACCATCACCACTTTCTTTCATGGCTTAGTAAAGGCAATTCAATTAGAAGTAACGGAGTTAAACTAGTTTTATGATACTGAGATACTTTCTGAAAGCGAATATTTGACAAAATAGAGAATTATGAAAATACAAATGCGATCTTCCGGAGTTAAAAATTGTCTACAGCAACATAATACTGTCAATCTGCTGCAACCTTCAACCAATGAAAGGTTGTCTTATGAAACTGCTTATTTCGCATACACAAGATGTAGGACGCTTCCATGTAGGATATCAAAGCGATCGTATGCAAGTACATGTAAATATATGGGAACATGTACTGGACACATGAATAGTGCAAATACTAATCTTGTTTAATTTACCAGTACTGAAAATTCGTAGTGTAACAAGTGTGTATTTTATGCCGATCTTTTCCTCATTCATGAATCATCATCACCGGGTTTGTAACTAGAGTAGCAGGACGGGTGCCACTATTGGAGCAAGAACTGCTTATCATTCAGGAGCACCCGAGTTTATCCCCTGTTTTTAATGGGGTTCGTGTTGCTCGATCTTTAGTTTTCTGTGTAATGTTTTTTAGATCGTTGTTTGTCATTTTATCTTTTTTTCTTTTGTCCATTGTGTTGTCTGTGCTTCCCTTTACAGATTCTCATTACTCGCTTGGTATCGTCAAACTCGTCCTATCACAGTTCCATAAAGTGTTGTCTGCTATTTTGTATCAACCACTTCAAACCATTGGTATCACTAGTCACTGATGGACACTGCTTCATTAATAGTGTAGTTGCTTAACATATTAATGATTTGATTTGATTTTTGGTGTTTAACGCCACTTTCAACAATATGTCAGCTATATCATGGCGACCAGTTTTAGTGGTGGAGGAAGCCGGAGTACCCGGAGAGAACCACCGACCATGGGCAGGCAACTGGTAAACTTTATCACTTGCGGCTGCGAGTCGAGTGCACCATTTTTGTAATTTACAAAGCCAGGCGCGAACCCACGCCGTATTGGTGATAGGTTTGTATGAGTTGTTAGATCCAACGACCTAACTCATTGAGCCACCCGGGCCCCGCTTAACATATTAGGATACTATTTATTTATCATGACTATTTACACTAATATAATAAAAGTAGACTTTATCGTTTGCCTTGTATATATAGCTCTGGCTTTGTGAAGTAGAATTTCGTACACTTTTTTCCAAAATCATCCAATAAGAGAACAATATATAATACAATGTTCTGATTGGACAATATGAAGTAGGTATTTGAACTAGTATTTGAAAATGTTATGACCGTCCCGCGCTCACCAGCAAGAAATGGCATGTGGACTGTGCATCCTGTAGTAAGACAATATTGGTATATTACGAAGTGAGGAATCGGTATAATGTAGCTGAGTGAGGTAAAGTCTACTGTTGAACTATTACTTTAATTAGCTAGCATCATCAACATCTAATGCAGTTTTCACCATATTCTAATCGAAAGGTAGCACGTTCTCGCCACAATTTAGCTACAGCAAAATACTCATTCTAGTGTAAAAAAAAAACCTCAAATCAATCGCTTACCCTAAGGTATATTCTAACTATAAACGAGTAGAACAAATAGTGACAAATTCTGAGCTTGATTTTTTGCGGTATTGTGGCGGCCATTTTGAAAATGGAGACCGGTAGAAATTTTGTGATGTAGAGAATCAATTTCGGACATTATAATCTACCTACATATGAAATTTCGTTGAAATCGAACAATGTTGAATTTGTGCGGTATTGTGGCGGCCATTTTGAAAATGGCGACNGGTAGAAATTTTTCGATGTCATGAATCAATTCGGGACATCATAATCTACCTACATATGAAATTCCGCTGAAATCGGACAATGTTGAATTTGTGCGGTATTGTGGCGGCCATTTTGAAAATGGCGACTGGTAGAAATTTTTCAATGTCGGAAATCAATTCTGGACCTCATTATCTACCCACGTATCAAATTTTGATGAGATCGAACAATGTTGAATTTTTGCGGTATTGTGGCGGCCATTTTGAAAATGGCGACCGGTAGAAATTTGTCAATGGCGGGAATCAATTCGGGACATCATTATCTATCCACATATCAAATTTTGATGATATCGGATAATGTTGAATTTTTACCGCCCATGTTTATGCCATATTTTGGCAGCCATTTTGAAAATGGCAGACATCTTGAAATTTTTGAAAACGCAGAATTGCTCCTCTAATAGTGACCTATCACTATGTCAAATTTTATGTCTCTATCATTATTCATTTAGAAGTTATTAACATTAATGTACGAAATTTCAACTTTCCCATAGGATTCGATAGTAACCCCCACCCCCTTTGAGCCCCTCAAAATATAACTTTGACCCCCTTTACCACAAAGCTGAAAACTTTAGGACCAATTAGAAACATATATCTATAATTCCACCAAGTTTCATGAAATTCTGTCCAGTAGTTCCCGAGACATGCCGTGGAAAAGTTCATTCATGTGCCAAAGAAAGAATGAAGAAAAAGAGAATAATAATAATAACTAGAATTGCCATTGCAAAGCAATAGCGGACGTCACCCCACCCCATTATTTTGGTACCTCTGTTTGCACCTTGGTTACCATGGCAATGTCCACCATTTTGAATTTTATCAATACGGCAAAAGCTTCAACACACTGCGGTGAATATTCCTACGATGTTTCATGAAGTTTGATGAAAGAACTAAAAAAAAAATTTAAATCCCCCCTTTTTTATTTCCATCGCAACTGCGGCAAAGTTTGTTGTACCGATTCCGATTTTTTTTTGGCTTTTCTCGTTCCACTAGATATGGATGTGACAGGAAACATTACTGCAAAAATTTCTGAAGTTTGGAGTGAATTTAACATTTTTGCACCTTGGTTACCATGGCAACAGCCGCCATTTTGAAATGATTTTTCAACTCCACAAAAGCTGCCACACACTACGGTGGATATTCCTACAAAGTTTCATGAAGTTTGATGAAAGGAATCCAAAATTTTTTAAAATCCCTCCTTTTTTGTTTCCATGGCAACTGTGGTTTGTCCAACCGATTCCGATTTTTTTTGGCTTATCTCGTTCCACTAGATGTGGATGTTGTTCCTATCATGTGTCATCAATTTCTGTTCTGCGAGTAACCTGCTATGATCTTTTTTGTGTTTTTCAATTTTTTAGCATTTTGCCAACGGCAGCAATTTTGAAAAAAATCAACCCTTAAAAGCACAACTTTACATGGCATATGATATTCCTACAAGGTTTCATAAAGTTTGATCAAGGCATCTCCGAGAAATCGAGCGGACAAAAATGTGTGGAAGGATAAGAATAAGAATAAGAATAATAATAGTAAAAAAGAAACGTAGAATAGTAATACGTCACTCGACAGCAGTCGGGGTGACGTAATAACAAGATATGATTATAATCTAACGATTATGAAGTCTCCCAAATCGGCCACTGACAGCAGGTTTAAATGAACACTTTGCATTGTGACAAATTCTGAGCTTGATTTTTTGTGGTATTGTGGCTGACATTTTGAAATGGAGACAGATAGAAATTTTGCGATGTCGGGAATCAATTCAGGATATCATAATCTACCTACATATGAAATTTCGTTGAAATCGAACAATGTTGAATTTGTGCGGTATTGTGGTGGCCATTTTGAAAATAGCGACCGGTAGAAATTTTTCGATGTCATGAATCAATTCGGGACATCATAATCTACCTACATATGAAATGTTGTTGAAATCGGACAATGTTGAATTTGTGCGGTATTGTGGCGGCCATTTTGAAAATGTCAACCGTTAGAAATTTTTCAATGTCGGGAATCAATTCGGGACATCATTATGTACCCACATATCAAATTTTGATGATATCGGACGATGTTGAATTTTTACTGTATTGTGGTGGCCAGTTTGAAAATGGCGACCGGTAGAAATTTTTCAATGGTGGGAATCAATTTTATGCCTAATTTTGGCAGCCATTTTGAAAATGGCAGATATCTTGAAAATTTTGACAACACAGGATTACTCCTCTAATGGTGACCTATCACTATGTCAAATTTTATGTCTCTATCATTATCCATTTAGAAGTTATCAACATTAATGTACGAAATTTCAAGTTTCCCATAGGATTCTATAGTAGCCCCAACCCCCTTTGAACCCTTAAAAATATGACTTTGACCCTCTTTACCACAAATCTGAAAACTTTAGGATCAACTAGAAACATATATCTATAACTCCACCAAGTGTCATGAAATTCTGTCCAGTAGTTCCTGAGATCTGCCGTGGACAAGTTCATGGTCCACGGAAAGAAAGGAAAAAGGAGAAAGGAGAATAATAATAATAATAATAATAATGATAAGAAACGGAGCAAAAACAATAAGTCTCCCAACGTTGTTTGGGAGACTTAATAAGTCATCAATTTGTCGGAATCAAATATTGAGCATCAAATACAAAATGTAGTAATATAACATTGAATGAAATATAAATGCACTGATTTAATTACAAGTTTGATATACTAGCTATACCAGTGT
>MJUT01006633.1:127966-147273 GCA_002080005.1 Gigantidas platifrons | reverse complement strand
TGTTTTTGTTTGTTTGTTTGTTTGTATCTTTCAGTAAACAAATACTGTAAATTCAGAAATTAATGCGATATCTTTATTAAAGCGAATAATTTTTCTCTTAGATTTTTTTCTTCTTTTCTTAGTGGGCTTTCTGATGGCTTGGTGTCTGTTTAGTGTTACTTTGTGCACAATTTTCACTGTATCCTTTTTTGTTGGTATCTTGTTATTTTAGAAATAATTAGGAAGTTGTTGTACATTTTGACCGTGCTACAACATCTCAGTCTGGAAGTTGTAGTACAGTTAAGCCCCGCCTCTGTGGGTATCAGGAGTTATTGTACACCTAACATCAAAGTGAATTCACACACATCATAATACAAATAAACAAAAAAGACAATAAGTTCACAAACCATAAAGAACTATAGTATATTTAGAATATGTTAAATTTAAAGTGTATCTATGATTATGTATAGTAAATTCTCATTTATGTTGGTTGAAATCTTTGTGCATATGTCTCTTCTGAATATGTAAATTTACATAGATGTATTTTGTGTGTACCTGTAACATATCTTTTAATGGTTTGAAGTATCTTTCCCATTTAAAGGCATATTCAGAGACGGATTTAGAGGGGGAGTGCGCCCTCCTAAAATTCGCAAAGCATATGTTATACAATGTTAATTAATAACCAGTTCAACAAACAACTTTTTCATCAATGGTTAATAACTCGTGACCTGTAGTGAAATATTCCTACACGTTGTAAATACACGTTGGGTGTGTTCGCCTCTGAGCCCCCCTCTCATGCCCTGGACCCGCTAGGGACTTTAAGCGATCCCCAGACCCCTCGCATACTCACGCCCCCTAACCACAAATCCTGGATCCGCCCCTGATATTGTCTACCAAAATCGTATTTTTTTCATACCCAAAATTATTGTCGTTAATGATTTGTTTAAGCTATCATTAAACAGTTGTGCTGCAAAAGATACGATTTTTGTTCTTTTTTTGACAAAAAAGACCAAAAACTATCGTTATCGGAATTATTGTCCATGATGACAAGAATTCAATTTAACCCGACTCTATTCATATGACCTTCTATGTGAACACGTTGTGAGCATGTGCACTCTTTAGAAACAATACACAACATGTGGAAGAAAGCGGACTTTGATGGATTCAGAGATAAAGAGGAATAGAAATGCAGTATCTTCCAAATGGAACAAATGCAGGATATATGTAAGGGATCAATTGGACCGTTGGAACGAACTGAAGGACGTGCTACGCATCCAAACTTACGCTGAAGTGGCAAAGATGTTGCTTGATAGGTAAGCCGAGCATGTTGCCTTCTTTTCTCAATCGTTTTTCATATTTTATGAATTTATGATGATGCCTATGATCATTTTCGGTAGATATTATTCAATATATGTAATTTTGCATCTGGCAACAGCAAATCATTGTCAATGAGTAGCATAAAGCGGTCGCATTTGCGAGGTAAGCACAGGAGTCGGAAGTTCTATCAATAATAAGACACAGAGGGGCACCTCAAAGATCGCTGGGCAACTATAAAAAAAAACACCAGGAGTGCAACGCATTTCTGTATCTGTAGTTATACATCGTAGAGTCCCTGCTGGGCTATGAAACGACGGGGAGAGAGCGCAGTTAGTCGCTTGTGTGGCTGCTACTTGTAGCTAGTAGCCCTTTGAACTCCTCTGTGGTTTTTGCTGTTTTGGGGGGTCTGCTAAATTCAACATTTTTAGCCATAATTCTTCTTCTTCCAATACAGTGCAGGTCTCTGGGTAGAGAATTATCGCACTTGCCCATGCGGGTTGTGACAACAACGGTGCAAAATAAATATGTACAGGTGCTAGGTTAAAATTTTAAAACTTTAAAAACATGGTGTGCGATTATGGGATCATGTGACAGCTGAGCACCCCCTGTTTAAAGGTTTCCAGGGAGTTGCTTTCCACTAATGGTTGTGGTAGGCCGTTCCAAATCCGTATTGTGTCAGGGAAGAAGGAGTGTCTATACAGTTGTGTTCTGGCATATGGGACTATAAATCTTGCTGTATGGCCTCTTGCTGTTGTTATAGATGTGTGTAGCTCTGTTGTTGGTATAGCTACTAGGCCATTCACTATCCGGTACATCATAGTAGCTTTTATTCTGGCTCTTCTCTCTGCTAAAGTTGGCCATTGCAGAGTTTGTAGCATTGATGTTACGCTACTGGTTTGATGGTGATTATTCATCACGAAGCGGGCAGATCTTCTTTGCACGGCTTCTAGTTTTTGTGTGTTTTGTGCAGTGTGTGGATCCCATATCACACAAGCATATTCAAGCAACGGTCTTACAAGCGTTGAATAGCAAGTGGATTTCGTCTGTCTGGGGCAATGATTTAAGTTCCGCTGGATAAAGGCTCTGGTGGAGTTCGCCTTTTTTGTGATTGGCTGGGTCAAAGTATATAAATGAGCACCGGAAGGTTAAATCTTCTCAATTATGTCGATATTTGTACTTACCGGACTTTTACTTAGTCGTGAGGACGGATTTTATCACTTAGAGCCCCATCTCGAAACCCATGACCTGAAAGCGGAAGTTGTGTTAGTGTTTTGAATATGGCGGTGTCTAATTAACAAATCAGTGCCGGACACAGTAACATACGGATTTTTTGACAATCGACTTAAATATTGATGTTGCAACTCTTACCCCAATAAATAGGCTTTTGCTGTACAACACTAGCCAGTAATGATCACATTGTGACCAGCAATAGCCAGTGCTAAAACTATGTCTTCCTGATAGTGATATTCCATTCCCGTCAAAAAATCTGTATGTTACTGTGTCAGGCATTGATTAACTCGAATAATTCAAGCCCTTTCCGTCTCCGATTCTCTCCGCCTTCTGAGCGACCAGCGGGAGCGTAATATAACGACTGGATTATTCGGGTTAATTAGACACCGCCATATTCAAAACTCTAACACAACTTCCGCTTGCAGGTCGTGGCTTTCGAGATGGGCCTCTAAGTGATAAAATCCGTCCTGACGACAGAGTAAAAGTCCGGTAAGTACAAATATCGGCATAATTGAGAAGATTTAACCTTCCGGTGCTCATTTATATACTTTGACCCGGCCAATTATGGCTAAATATGTTGAATTTAGCAGACCCCCCAAAAATGCGTTGCACTCCTGGTGTTTTTTTTTATAGTTGCCCAGCGATCTTTGAGGTGCTCCTCTATGCCTTATTATTGATAGAACTTCCGACTCCTGTGAGGTAAGCAAACACGATATGCTGCGGCATCCGGGCTACTGGCATAAAAATAGAAAAAAATAGATTTTGCCTCGCTCAGGTCAGTGCATAATTAATTAGCTTCCAGTAACGATGGTCAGCTTTTTTAAATCGAAAAAGCAACCTTTCGTAGCGTATTCGCCAATAATTCGGTGTTTAATCTTCATTTTATGAAGGTCAGTACGGAAAACGACAATAATTTTGGGTATGAAAAAATTACGATTTTTGGTAGACAATATATGCATTTAAGCTGGTTCAATACGTCGGTTCTGGGATACTGGTATTCAGATAATACCGTCATGTGACTTCCATCACCACGTGACTAAAATTTAGGCATCTGTAGTTCAAAATGGCCTGTGGTCTTTCAACTTTGTCGGAAGTGGGATAAATGTTACATATTTTTCCAGATTGGGTTTCTTCCTACTGTCAGATGTATACCCCGGAACCACGCACCAATATTTGCTGGATGACTTTTGAGATCGTTTTCCTCGATCCATTTCTACCTGCAGTGTCTACTGCTAAAAATGCCTAGATGTTTTATGAAGTCCCGTGATCGGTGGTACGAATTCTTCCTCCAAGTCAGGAGAATGTCTTATCATGGAATCGTCGTATTGTCTGATATTTATCTAACTTGTCTTGCATTAATACAATTGTTGAATGATTTCAAGTAAAAACACTGAATATTTATAATGCTGGAAATTTGTGAGAACAGTTCACAACTTAATTATAGGCTAGCATTTAATTGTTTAAAGCTGCATTTTTCCTTTTCAAGCTTCAATCCTTATGCTTATATAATTAGCTTGGAAGTTAAACACTAAAACTCTTAATGTACTGAGAGTATGAGTATGACAATAATTAATGAATAAATAGATCAATATAACTTAATAAACGTTATATTCATTATATGATATATTTTAAAGAAAATCAAAACTTTGTAAACAAGATAAATCTTTATTATATACCATATTAAAAAAATACTGGTGATACCTGCTAATGTGGGTCGCGGGTCACTGTGAGTAGCATGTGTAGTCACGTGAACAGATACGGTGTTGAAAAAAAAACTGTCGATACTCATAAAATATTGACAAATGCAATAAAATTTTATGTTTGTCTTCAAGAAATATGATAGACAAAACCATGTGTGAAGTTTTATGACGAAATATCTCCGATTTCAATGTAAATTTACGAGTTGAAGTGGAGAAACACCCACAGGTAATTTTAGCGATGTATTTTTTATCTTGACAATAATGAGCGTCCTGATTGGATGACCGATTTAAAACACACTGACTCCGCATGGTTTAGCAAGGTTACTCAGGTCAATAGTTTATAAATATAGAATCTGGAATATTGCTGATCATTGATTAAAACAAGAAAAAAGGAAAAAAGGGGGGGGGGGGTGAATTTTACAGTTAAATAAATGTTATGTTTCGACAGTTTAAAGAGAAAAATAAAAAAATTGTTGCGACTAAAGCTTAAATCAGCGTTAAAAACTGAACAAATATCAGTGGTTTTGTAAATGAGATTTATTTTAAATAGAAAATCTGAAATTATTATTTATTAATTTATTATTAATGATACAATTTTATATCCCTTGGGGTAAGTTAAATAATATGAAATATTGACATCCACACTTGGCTTTTGGAGAGCACATTTCTGTGTCCACACTTGCCCTCAGGCAACACTTGTTTATATTTAAAAGAAAATCAAATGTTGTAAGATAAAATTTTACTATTATATTAAAGTGCAGCATATTACTATAATAATTCTTTAATTTTAATCATGTCTATATTTATTTACTTGTAATATTACAGGTAAAATTTGTCGTGATCAATAAAGAACAGACTATAATTGTTAAAACAACAATTTCATCAATGTTTAATTGTACCTGTAATTAAGTGTATGCGAACCAGGATTAAACCAAATGGGAATTGTACTAAGGCACAGTGGGAATTTGTAGATTTTATTTAGAATTTGATTTTACAATTGGTGTTTAATTAATTCTATCATGTTATTTATATGCATTTTTAAAAGTTGTTCAGATCAAGATCTAAAATACGAGGTGCACAATGGCATCATGTAATAAAGATTCTGTGAAAGTTTCATTGAATTTCATTCAGTGGTTTAGGAGTTGCGGATGCAAGGTTGGGACGGACGGACGGACGCACGGACACCACGATCACTATACAACCCCTACTTTTCAAAGCAGAGGTATAATAATTAAGAGCAATGGATGAAAGTAAAGATATTTACTTTCCGATATAGTAATAGTCATCTCTTGACTTCTTGTGGTTTTCGTCAGTTTCTATGCGCTGTAAACATTCAATGATTTCTAGTATTTTCTCTTTGGGCAGCAAAACTTTTTCTTTCTTTTCATTGTAATATTTATTCATTTCTCTTCTATCTTGTGCCATTTTAACAACTTGATGTTCAATGATTTAAATCAGTGAGACGTTCAGTCAGTATAGTGGGATGAGTAGCAACTCACTCCCATATTACATGTAAAATGCCTTTAAGGAGATTTGTTTAAGTCATTAAACCATTTAATTACATGTAACAGTACAATTGTTGAAAACATGCAGATTTATTGTACATTTTATCAATAAAATGAAATCAGTAAATGTGTGTAAAATTCTCTAAAAGTTTCAGTAATTTCATGTAATTACTGCTAAAAATTAGTAATTTCACGTAATTACTAAGCCCTTTCGGAATTACATGAAAAACTCCTGAATTTTCAGTAATTTCATGAAATTCCTGATTACACACATTTACTGTAACTTATATATTGCAAATCCACACTATGAGATCTGTCAGACCCTCAATCTTATAGACCGATAGCACTTACCTCCAATTTTGTAAAAATTATGGAAAAAATGGTAAACAATCGATTAAGATGGTATTTAGAAAAAAATCAGTTATTTTCAGAAAATCAAAGTGGGTTTAGAAAAAACCGGAATAGAATGGACCAGAGTATAAGGCTAGACAATGATATTCAAAAAGCTTTCTTAAAAAACATTTTACAGCAGGAGTATTTATTGATTTTTAGAAAGCTTTTGACATGTTATGGAAAAATGGATTATTAATAAAATTGTCAGCAATTGGGATTAGGGGAAATATGTTGGGATGGGTAAATAATTTTTTAAGTAATAGAACAATACAGGTAAAAATAAATAATACATACTCTCAAATATATGTAATTCAGAATGGTACCCCCAGGGCAGTTGTATCAGCCCAACTGTATTTAATATTATGGTAAATGACTTATCATAAAGTATAAGATACTGTGCTATTTCATAATTTGCAGATGATGGAGCTATTTGGTTATCTGGAAAAAATATTAAACATATACAGACTCGTGTACAACACGACTTAGATAATATTAATAAATGGTGTGAGAAATGGGGATTTCTAATAATATCACCAACAAAAACAGTATGCATGATATATAGTAAATATAGATCTAGTGACATTATACTTAAAATTGATAACACTTTATTATCAAAACAGACAAAATTCCTTGGTATGATACTACACTCTAAATTAACATGGCTAAAGCATATTCAATCTGTACAAACAAAATGTAATAAAGTCATTAATTGTATGAGATTACTTACAGGTACAAAGTAGGGGGCAAATAGTTCAAACTTTAAGAAATATTTACATTACAATGATTAGATCTAAAATTGATTATGGATGTGAAGTATACAATTCAGCATCCTATACAACTAAGAAAATTTTAGATAAAATACAAGCACAGTCACTTAGAATATGTACTGGCTTGCATAAAAGTGCCAGCATACATTGTACAGTGTATGCAAGTATAAATGGGTGACCCTCCATATGAAGAAAGACGACAATGTCTTATTACCAAATCATATCTTAATATAATGATATTTAAACAAAGTATTGCAAAAATGAGTCATAATGATACACATCCTACTAAAAAATCACTCAATCAAACAGCAACATATGAATATTGTTCCAAAAAAATCAAGGATAAACAAAAACCATATTGCATTGTAGCTCAAGAAGTTTAAATATCAGTATTTTTTAAGTATAATGTGAATACTAATGAAATATATCATTAGAGTGAGTTTCCTACTGCACCATGGCATCAGCTGAAACCAAATGTTAAAACTCAACTGAGTGATATTATTACAAAAAAAGACAACCCCCACCTTATAAAAAGTGAGGGTAATATATTAATAG
This sequence comes from Gigantidas platifrons, assembly GCA_002080005.1. Classification (NCBI taxonomy): domain Eukaryota; kingdom Metazoa; phylum Mollusca; class Bivalvia; order Mytilida; family Modiolidae; genus Gigantidas; species Gigantidas platifrons. The sequence continues at coordinate 139,827 of MJUT01006633.1, read as the reverse complement.
ATACAAAATATACTACATGTAATTACCTCAAAATATATACTGATGGGTCAAAAGACCCAATAAATAACACTAACTGCATGTGCATTTGTTATACATGTACCAGAATTAAACTTCAACAAAGGCTTCAAACTTAATAATTCTACTTCTATATTTATGTGTAAACTTACAGCAATATTTTTATCTCTATGTTGGTTGGAAGATTTCAAACCAGAAAATGTTGTTATATTTGTAGACTTGTTATCAGCACTACAAGCTATAAAAACAAGTATATATAAAATAAGGGGCCCGGGTGGCTCAATGAGTTAGGTCGCTGGATCTAACAACTCATACAAGCCTATCACCAATACGGCGTGGGTTCGCGCCCGGCTTTGTAAATTACAAAAAAGGGTGCACTCGACTCGCAACCGCAAGTGATAAAGTTTACCAGTTGCTTGCCCATGGTCGGTGGTTCTTTCCGGGTACTCCGGCTTCCTCCACCACTAAAACTGGTTGCCATGATATAGCTGAAATATTGTTGAAAGTGGCGTTAAATACCAAAAATCAATCAATCAATCTTTTTATATAAAATAAAAACACAAATAATATATGATGTATATCACCTAACTACTAACCTAGCTAAATCTGGTATTAATATTATATTTGAATGAATTCCTAACCATGTTGGTTTATAGGGAAATGAGTTGGCAGATTTAGAAGCCAAAAAAGCACTTGACTATCAATTTTGTAATGTATATACTCCACTATATAAACAGGATATCTTTTTTTTTTATTTTATCTAAATTTTTTTTTATTTTACTTATAAGAAAACTCATATTTTTCTAATGCCTGGAAATTAGAAACATTAATATAAAACAAATACATTGTGGACCTTTGAAAGGGCCTCACTTAAGAATAAATTTAGCTATTTACTAGTTTTAGTTGTTGTTTCTCTCATTCAATAACTATGAAAATTAAATTCATAAACAAGAATCTGGTCGATGTCTGACATTATTAAATGATAAAGAATTTTGCTTTTTTCTGATTGGCCAAAACAGCATTTTCTCAACTCTACCTCAGAGTGAGTATACCTCGCGTGCAGTGAGTATATCTCACGCAAGGTACATTGTATATTCGGGCTTGCCCACCGACCGACCAAAGCCAAGATGTCAAGTTGCATCGACCAATCAAATTGCGTCTTACTCATTCATAAAATTTCATTCAAAATTTTCAAAAAATTTCAAAATTATAGAATATTTTTTTTTTAAAGTTCAAAATTTTCAAAATAAAAAAAAAAATATTCAAAATTTTCATAAGATTAACAAATTTTCAATAAATTTCTAAATGATAAAATTTACAAAAAGTTTCATAAATTTCAAAGTTTTCATAAAATTTCAAAATTTTAATATTTAAATAATAATATTGAAAAATGATAAAACAATTATTAAGTTTGAAAAATTCCTTATTATTTAATAAAGCAGTTATTGACTTTTAATTTTAGTCTACTCATGACTACAGACATGGTCAATGATTGATCAGGTCCGAATATTATACATTTATAGACCTCATTAAAAGTCAATAAATGTATAATATCACTAAACTACCAGTAACTTATTTCTCCCTGTTGCCTGCTTGAGGTTAAATTGGGGAATGATAGATTTGCAAGCTACTTTTTTTATACACCCGTCTCGAGACGGGCATCTTCGCTAGCCAAGGGTTATGATCCGCTCCTCTCCTCTTCACCCTTGGCAGATTAAGTCGGCATTTCTGGTCACCACGGTATTGTTTACTATTCGATGCAGCTGTGGGTGGCTGCGTCTAATCAAAATGCGTCTAACAAAAGATCACGCAACGATCACATGTAGAGAAAGAAAAATGCAAACAATTGCGACATGTAGAGAAAACTGTAGACTGTCATGAATCTTTCCCCCCCCCCCCAAAAAAAACACAGAAGAACGATATTTACAGAAACTTTTAAGGTATTTGCTCAATTAATATTTTCTCACTTCGAACAGGTAATAATACAGCCGTTCTCATTGGTTGATAATGATGTAATGCAAATGGGCTGAACTTCATAAATCCGCTAGAGGGCGATACGCGGGAATTACAAAATTCTGACTTAATCTGCCAAGGGTGAAGAGGAGAGGAGTGGATCGTAACCCAGGGCTAGCGAAGATGCGAGACGGGCGGTATTATGTGATTGGGTATGGCGGGCGGAGGGAAGGCGTCCACACAGGTTTCCTCACAATAACTTTAGTTCTTTATATCAGATCTTTACCAAACTTGGTCACATGATTCCTCTGTGGAAGGGGCAGAACCCTATTTATTTTGGGGTCATTAGGTCAAAGGTGAAGGTTACTATAAATATATTTTTTGACAACAGGGTTGTTTCCGCACGATAACTTTAGTTCTGTATTGGATCTTTACCAAGCTTTGCCATATGATTCCGCTGTGGAAGGGAAAGAACCCTATTTATTTTGGGGTCATTAGGTCAAAGGTCAAGGTCACAGTTACTATAAAGATAATTTTTGACAACAGAGTCGTTTCCGCACAATAACTTTAGTTCTGTATATTAGATCTTTACCACACTTGGCCACATTATTCCCTTTTGGAAGGGGAAGAACCCTATTTATTTTGGGGTCATTAGGTCAAAGGTCAAGGTCATCGTTACTATAAATAGAATTGTTGACAACAGGATCGTTTCCGCACGATAAATTTAGTTCTGTATATTGGATCTTTACCAAACTTGGCCACATGATTCTCCTGTGGAAGGGGAAGAACCCTATTTATTTTGGGGTCATTACCATTATACCGTTTGATAATTTATATAGACGAGCGTATTTTGTGATGCACACATTTCTTGTTTGTATATATATGTATATATACTATGCACGTAAAATAACATGCGACACTTGGTACCATAAAGATTGCATAGGTATGAACACCATGATATACAAGGGCTTACATAACGTGTCCTGGAATTGTGATCTCTGTGGTCTACCAAACGTTTCGTCATGTATATTTGACACATCAACCTTTGTGAGCACAAACATCTATGAGATGACTCGTCCTTCAATGAAAACTCAATCGGTAGTCCAACTGCGGCATCATCACTAGTACATAAACAAAAACCACCAAGGAATTACAAAGAAATGATGCTCCTCTACGAGTCTTAGTAATAAATTACCAATCCATAAAACATAAGAACTATGATCTTGAAAATTAAATAGAGTCTACAAAACCAGATATAGTTATAGGTAATGAGTCATGGCTGCATACAGACATTCAATCTTCAGAGGTTTTTCCATCTGGTTATATACCTGACAGAAACGATCGTAAAACTGATGCACATGGTGGGGGTTTTATACTAATTTCTGAAAAATATCTTAGTTCCGAGCCAACTGAATCGAAATCAGAAGAAACTAGCGAACAACTATGGATCAAGTTGCAAATCAAAGGGTCACCTGATTTATACATAGGTAGATAACACATTTAGAAAAAAAACATATATAGAATTAAACAGAGCCAAAATGCAAACATTTGGCTAGGAGGAGATTTTAACTTAGATTGGGATACCTACTCTATTAAGAACAAAGCACAAAACACCAAACAGTGCAAGCAATTACTTGATATATGTCCAAACAATTACTGTAAATTCAGAACTTATTGCGATGTTTTTATTATTGCGAAAAATGCGACTGAAGTGAAATCGCAATATTTAAACCTCGTATTTCAGAATCATATGTATCCATTTGTACTAGAGGACTTCATGCTTCGCAATAATAAAAATTGCAATCTGTGAAAATTTTCGAAGATCGCAATAATAAATGAACGCAATAATTTCCGAATTTACAGTACTTAGAACAAGTTGTTACTAAGCCAACACATATTACAGCAACTTCAGAGTCAACACTAGATTTATTTTTTACAAGTAATAGCTCACTAATAAATAAAATAGAAGTGATACTGGATATTTCTGATCACGAAATAGTGTACATTGAAGCCAACTTAAAACCCAGAAAAATAGTCAAACCACCAAGAAAAGTTTTTCTTTATAATAAAGCAAACACAGAAAAAATCAGTGAAAACCTGAAGACAATAGATTTAAACAACCTGACACAAAAACCCAAACATAGACCATCTATGGGAACACTTTAAACAGAACATTCTTGATATCATGAATTCCAACCAAAATGATAAATAACTCCAAAAGAAAACTACCTTGGATTAACAAGGAAATAAAATCTCTGATCAGAAAAAGAAACAAACTGTACAAGAGAATGAACCAACACATAAACACAAAAACAATACAACAATATAAAGACACTAAGCAAATGCTCCAGAAAGAAACTAGAAGAGCATACTGGAACTATCTGGAAAACATAATATGCTATGACGAAAATTCAGAAAAAGTACAAAAACAGAAATACATTCTGGAATTATATATGAAACACTAAGAAAGATAGCTCAGGAGTTGCACCTTTGAGACAAGAGGGTATTCTTATTGATGATGCAAGACAAAAAGCAGAAATTTTAAGCAAACAATAGCACTCTGTATTTACACCTGAATGTGAAAATGAAGAACTGCCATCTCTCACAGACAATTATCCATCTATGCCTGAAATTACGGTTACAGTCAATGGCACTGAAAAACTATTAAACAAACTAGATCCATCCAAAGCCACAGGTCCTGATGAAATTTTTTCACGTATTCTCAAACAATATGCGCACCTTTTCTAACCACCATATTCAATACATCTTTATCAAGAGGTGAGGTACCCACAAATTGGAGGCAAGCAAACGTAATTCCAATCTTTAAGAAAGGGGAAAAGTACTTAGCAAGCAATTACAGGCCAGTATCATTAACATGTATATGTTGTAAACTTCTTGAACATATTGTTGTCAGTAACATGCTAAACATAATATCTTGGTTGATTGTCAACATGGCTTTCGATCAAAGCGCAGTTGTGAAACACAGTTACTCACACTCAGTCATGAGCTCCTAAACAACTTACATACTGGTAAACAAACTGATTTAATTATTCTGGATTTTTCTAAGGCATTTGACAAGGTCCCCCACAATAAACTGTTAAGGAAATTAGACAAGTACGCCATTAGGGGAAACATCTGGAATTCGATCTCTGCTTTCCTTAGCAATAGGCAACAACGGGTAGTTCTTGATGGTGAGGTTTCTAGTCAAATGCCTATTGTTAGTGGTGTTCCGCAGGGGTCGGTCCTTGGGTCGCTGCTCTTCCTTGTGTTCATTAATGACTTACCAGCATCAGTCTCATCTAAAACACGCTTATTTGCAGATGATTGTATCTTATATCGAACAATAGAAAACCACCAAGACTGTATCACTCTGCAAATGGACTTAAACAAACTAGAACTCTGGGGATCAACATGGGGTATGCAGTATCATCCGCAGCCATTACTACTAAACACCAAACTTCAGTCTGTAAATAAATGTTGTATATAATTTTATCTTCTCACTGTTTATATCTGCACTGTTTTTTTAGAAACGTATTGTTTGTTCGCGTTGCGCGAAGTTACGTTTAATAGTCTGGGTAATCTGTTTCTGCCGTACACTCCTCTAAACACCGGTCTGGTACGAGGATGATTTTTCAATAGAGTGTCAATCTCTCAGGTGTTCATCTAAGCACTGTAGTCAAACAAGACTTGTCTGTTTCTATCAATTTCAATGACGATGTCAAATTCTGCATACATGATCACGTTGATGGTCGCTGTAAGGGCTTCTGCGAAATGAATCTCCACACGTAAATTACCCTGTTTTATAAGTTGAAACGTCCCCACTTCCGACATGTCGGGTGTGAGATCGAATCCAAATAAGGTGTTTCCTTTAGCGTATTTCTCTCTGGAGATGGTATTTCCTTCGTCTTGATACATCTTTCCCGTACTGGTATAGAGTCCCATATAACTGCGAATATAACCTGCGTTTTCAAAGTTGGGTTGTAACGGTTTGGCGGGAATCTGTCGTTCGTCCATGTTCAGTGCGACAAAATTGATCTTGTAGTGTTTAAAATCGAAAGGATTCTTGGTGATTACTCCGTTCAAAGCGTCGCTGTCCACTCAACCAATTACTAATCTCTTTGGTAATTGACCCAAAAACATGTTGTCCTGGACGTAGTTCATGTTGCCACTGGGAACTGTATCTACTTTGACTTCTATACGTCGGATGGGGTATTTACAGCTGGTCTTTTCCAAAGCTTTGACGTGACCCATTCTTACGGCAGGACTTAACTGTACATTTCTCACAAATAAAGCGAGATCCTTGATTTTATCTTATAGGTTTGGGCATCGGCCATTAGGGCGAACACGTCTCGACTTCGTCGTAATTTGATTTTCAGATCGACGCGATTCAGTAAATATTTCTCTTGACAAAATAAATCCAAGTGAAGTTTTCCCATCATCTGTACAGACTTGGTTTCGGCCGTCAATGCTTTCCGGGATGTGAATCCTCTGTTATCGGTTGTTCTCTTATTTTGATGTCCCGGTGTATCCTTGTACCACATGACTCCCGTTAATTGAGATTCTTTGGCAGCTCGGCCATAGATGAGTAATGTTTCTATGTAAGCTCTGTAAGGGTACAAGCTGGTCGATGGTGAAACCAGTTTTTCGTTGAGGCTAACACTGACATCACTAAAGAGGGAATGCATCCATAAGTTAACAGGTCCATCATCCGCTCCGACATCCAATGCAGTATCGTCGTCATCCACTATCTGTGCTTCCACAAACAGGTAAGTATTAGCCAAGTCGATGTAGTCGTCTCCCGCCCCACTGACTGCAAATTCGTAAGGTCCTTGATCCGTCAGAACCGATGTCAATCCTTTCTGCTCCCAATAGCCATGTTCCTCACTGGTCTGTGTTGGTGGAACTTCAAATAAATCCAGTTCTGATTTCGTGCATTCGCATGAGTTGGGGTGTACAAGTGCCATTCCTATCCGAAAATATCATTCGATGTGTTCCGTTGCTTGGTCTGCCGACGTCTGGTCTTTTTTCGCTTGGCAGGTCCTTTTATAGCTCGTTGTCCTGGGGGTCCTACCGTGTCCATAGCTTTCTGGAGTAAGTTTTGTCCTGTTTATTTCAATCGTGATTGTGCTGCCTGTTTGATATTTTTTCCTTGTACGACATCTCCGGGAATATTTAACCCCGTTTTTAAAGCCTCGCGTCCTAGGGTCTTTGCTCCTTTTTTCAACAAAGGCATGGCTGCTTTAAAGAGTCCTCCAAAGATACTGCCAAGTCCATGTCCTCTTTGATATCGTCTTCCCGCAAATACCGGATATCCTTTTCCGGCTTGGTGTATGTAATAATCGTGGTAAGCTTTCGTATCGTGATGATGAGTTGGTTTCATTCTATAAAGAATTCTTTTCGTTTTCTACAGTGAAGTATCACCACCACTCGTCCTCTTTCGAATGGGACTATAGACCCCGTGTCGTCCCTTATATCTATTTCCACGGTATGAAATCGTCGTTGTAACAGGGGACAGTACTGTATCGGATCAAACACTCGGGTGATCATTTTTCCGTCTCTTCCTTCCACCGGTACGATTCTCAATAACGGTACTTGGGCATCTCCGACCATTCTCGGTTCCACCAAGGGACAATACACGTACAGAGAATTTCATCCTTTCTTGACGTCCGCTACCCAATCTGAAACATACTCCCCCGGCGGGAATATAGCTTGTCTGACTCCTAACATGGATTGTAATAAAGGACTGATGATGATTTGACAATCTTTTTTCCAACTTCCGATTGCGCACACCCTGTGGGTGACCTTCGGTATCATGGTACTACTACTAGAGTAAGAAAAAACGCGGGAAACATCCATGGTATTTGTACTACAGTAAGAAGAAAAAAACACGGGAAACGGTTGCGCAACTTCCGGTTGTGCATGGGGGTGACCCTTGGGGGTGACCTTCGGTCACTTCCGGTAGTCCTACTACTTCCGGTCATGCGCAATAGTACATTTTGTACTACTACTAGAGTAAGAAAAAAACGCGGGAAACGGTTGCACAACTTTCGGTTGCGCATGCGCACACGATCACTTCCGAACAGTGCCACTTCCGGTCAGGGCCTCTTCCGGGCACGTGACTGACGTCACTTCCGGTCAAAAGAGCCGGATATGGCGCAACTTCCGGTTGGGCATGCGCAGAACATACTTCCGGGTGACTATCGTCACTTCCGGTCACGTGACTGACGTCACTTCCGGGCACGTGACTTCCAGTCATGCGCAATGGTCCGATCCTCATCGATCCTTCGCAAATGCGACTTTGTCCGTACCCATATACTACTTATGTCCATAGTTAAAGGGTCTTAAGAGAACGACCATCTAACTTGAAGGGGTGGGGTTATGGTTTTTTCCTAAAGAAATATTCTGATTCCCAATGTTGCTGAAAAAAATATTCTGATTTTGGTGGAGGAAAAAAAAAAATCTGATTCAGAGTTTTTGTCATATAATCTAATGTTGAATTCTGGAAACAAATTTTCGCGCATCTAACTCTCGTGTTGTCGGAAATTTTTTTTTTTAACGAAAAATAAAAGCCATACCCCCATCCCCCCTGCAAGTTAAATGGTCGGTCCCTTAGGGTAATGTTTAACTGGTTTGAGTACATTACCTGATACGGATGTTACACGTGACTCCGTTTCATGACCCAAAGTCATGCATCATGCATAATAAAAATGTATGTATTTTACTCTAAGTACAAAAATGTTTATAAATAATAATAATAATAATAATAATAGTGATAATAATAATAATAATAATAATGAATAACAGCTTTTCGCTTTTTTTTCAAATAAAATGTTTGCTTAGTGCAAATAAATAATAAATTAGAAATAACATGTAAGGGAGAAAACCCACTATATAGCCATTTTTCCCCCTACTTATAAATTGGTGAAAAATGGCTATAAAGCAATTTTTCTGGGGGAAATTCTACTATATAGCAAGCCCCTCCCCCCACTGTTAAGGAAGGGGGGGGGGGAAGATGGCTATATAGTCATTTTTCCAGGGGGAAAGATGGCTAGGTGGAAAATGGCTCTAGAACATCGGCACCTTTGATTGACAGTTATCCAGGAACAACAACTCTAGTCTCAATGGAAAGTAAATTGGATAATAGTTTATTTGTGTACTTTAAATATATATGTATATATTTCACTATTGTTTTTTTTTTCTAATGACTTTCACAATATTGGTATTTTTGTAATAGCTGTATGAACGCTAGGAAGTATCTAGCACTATTTATAAACACAACTGACCCTCCCTTAATTTATATAGACATATTTCGTTTTTTTATTTATGTCCAATATCATGAAATAAACTACAAACGTAAAACAAATACAATCACAGATTAACGTTATCTAACAAACAACACACGTTAAGTACACAACAACAACTACATAACTTGTGTAAATATTAAAATATTCAGTAGGCGGTCAGTTGTGTTGAAATACAGAGAATAACAACTCACGAGTCAGGACACAAGAGCTGAGACATGAGGAGTAAAAAAATTATTGTCAGATGTCGATAAAGAAAGAATAGAAATTGTAACATTTTACATTTATATGTTGTTGTTTTTTTTAATAAATCTTTTTTTGAAATGATACGTATTTCAATAGATATATAATTTTTCTGTTCAACTTTAAATATTCTATAGCGATAAATTATTAATCATTGGAAAGTATATATTTACATATATAAATTAAGTACAAAAGGGAAAAAAGAAAAAAAATACGTTACGTGATAATTTTTCAAAAACTTAAAGTTTTATGAAAAAAGAGTAAGGCAATCTGGGGCAATATCCATTTGGATAGCCGCCATCAAACCCCAAATAATCAATCAAAACGCTCTTGATTTTGATTGGTTCAGTAGAGGTCATGGAGTTCATTTAAATTTGTGGGTTTTTTTTTGCCCAGAATTGCCTTGTAGTCAAATTGACTTCTTAAAACATTATATAATCTTTTTAACATTACATGAAATAGCATTTTATTTGGAAGATTATCTATGTATATGTTTCCATTTATGACGATTTTTCCCAAAAATTGTAATTTTTCATCCAAAATCGCCATTTCCCCAATACATTATTTCCTTGCTTCTGCGTTGGAGATTAATTTTTTAAAAGGAAAAATAAAGAAATTCATACAAAAACAAAAAAGGACATGATTAGTTCATCTAAAACACCTCAAAACATATTAAGATATTAAGGAAAAGAAATAGATTTTTCGTTCATCTTCCTGATGCATGTTAGAACTGAATATTGAAGAAATACTTTCCGTAATGCATGATATAATCTCATTGGTGAATATTTCATTTTTTTTTTCAGCAACAAGAAATTCACGATATATTGATCGATGGAATTGCTTTTGGTCGTTTTTATATTGCTTTCTCGGCAGGCACACAGTAAAGGTACATTAACAGATATTTGTTTAAAAGAAATGTCGGCAAATGGTGGTCATTGATCTAAGTTGTAATAATGCAATTTATAATATAGATAGCTGTGAATTACAGAAATTTCCGAGTTAAATAATAAAATAACCACCTAGCGCATGAATGCGCGACGTATCCCCCGCACTTGCATAATATTTAGTTTTATATATTTATAGAAAGCAGCCTTGCAGTCTTCATGCATAACATACTTACAAGCCACATGCAAAAAATATTCAAATCTATCCATGTTTACTAAAGTTATCACGTAAACAAGACACAATTCTCAAAATTGGTGATTTTTCAACCAAAAACTAACATTTTCCCTCAAAACTCTTGCTTCAAATATTTCCATATAAGAACCCATCCACGATAATGATAATTACAAGCCACTTGCAAAATGTTATTCAAATCTATCCATGTTTACTAAAGTTATCGCGTAAACAAGACACAATTCTCAAAATTGGAGATTTTTCAACCAACAACTAAGATTTTCCCCCAAAACCCTTGCTTCAAAAATTTCCATATTAGAACCCATCCAGGATAATGAAAATTACAATCCACCTGCAAAAAAATATTCAAATCTATCCATGTTTACTCAAGTTATCGCGTAAACAAGACACAATTCTCAAAATTGTTGATTTTTCAATCAAAAATTAAGATTTCCCCTCACTTGCTTCAAATATTTCCATGTTAAAACCCATCCAAGATAATAATCATTACAAGCCACATGTAAAAAATTATTCAAATCTATCCATGTTTACTCAAGTTATCGCGTAAACAAGAAAGTGTGACGGACAGACGGCCACTGTTTCTATATCCCCTCACCGCTATCGGGGGAGGGGGGGGGGATAAAAACGACAATTTCACATTGAAAATTTCGTCTTTATTTTCACTCTCGTTACATTTCCCGTCATGGTTGTCGGAGCTACATTTCTGACGGTTTCGCATGGTTTTGTTGTTTTGAAGTGATACACAAATATAGCATATCCTTACGCTACACAAATAAAATAATGCAGTTAAAATAATTTTATATTAAATTCGAATCGTAACATTTTTTTATTCACATAATAAATACTATAACTAATTGACGAATTTCATTATAAAAAACATGTCACTAATGGCCAAATAACGTTGTAACTCACTCATGCGCTCTGCGCATTCGTGGCATATTATTGATAGTGAATTCGAAACCAGTCCGTTAGTTATAGTATAAGCATACTCGTTCCTTCTATTATTATAGTATTAATAAATGAATGTTTTCATTATGGACCGGTTACATTAGGCCATACAAAGTTAATTTCTAGGTTCTCAGGCCCGCCCGCATGTAGAAATTCGTCGCCGCATTGCCGATTTTTTTGCAAAAATAGTAAAAAAAAATGTTTAAATGCGGTAGCGCTGTCCGTACGGAAAAAAACAACCGCATCCGTTTTTCTCTTATATCG
>MJUT01006633.1:93009-106186 GCA_002080005.1 Gigantidas platifrons | reverse complement strand
GTAGTTTTTGACATTTGTCATTGTGTTGTGTTGAGGTAGGTCAAAGGAGTAGTATGTTGTATTATAATTGACATGTTTGTAAACCATCAATATGTTAACCCTTAAAATACTAAATACAGTCAAACCTCCCCATTTGGTCACCTCTATTAAACAGTCACTTGTATTAAATGGTCACCTTTTTCTTGTCTTGTCATAGCAAGTTTCCTATGAATTTAACCTCTTTTCGGAGGTCACCTGTCTTACAACGTCACTTTTTCTATGCTCCAAGGGTGACCTCTTAAATACAGATCTGACTGTATATGTTTATTTCGTAATTGTTGACACTTATAACACAAAAATAATATATTTTGTTCAGTCTTTTATTGTTTACTTCCTTTTTTATCAAGTATGTATCAGTTTAAATGGGACATGTATTATGCATCACAACTCAATGTATCTTTACCCTATTTATCTCTTTTGAAAAGATTAAATTCTAATTTAAACCTCCCTTGTAAATATGATTTAAAAACGTTTGTTTGTTACAGGTTATCATATGACAGGGTGACACTGTTGAACTCCTTTTGTGTAACCCTATACATGTACATTATGTAATTATCTACAAAATAACAAATTGACAGTGCATGCACAATGTTTAAATAGTCAGAAGTAAAGAAACATTCATATTCTTATCGAGTGTGTGTATTGGGGTGGGGAGTGTGCTTATATTTTTTGTTCGGACATTTTTTTTACTTCCGAATTTGATATATTTCTAACTAACTAATGGCATATAAAGAAAAAGTTTATTTGCGCAGTAAATTTATTTACTTGCTACAAAGGACAAATATTTTCGAAAAAAAAATAGCAACAAAAGAAAACAACACCACTCCCACGCCCCTGTCACATGAAAGACTGACAATGAACACGTACAACCCGGCGCAAGGCATATTTTTCAGTCCTACTCATTGTATCCAGTGACAAATATAAGCTTTCTCCCAGTTCCGGATTTACCTATAGCCTCGATAGGCTGAAATCTACGGCCTCAAAACTTAGTGGTCTCCTGTCGAGGTGTATAATATTTTTAACACCATTATTTGACTTTCACACTTATGCTGTCATAACGTACTGCACAGTTGCACTCCATTTCAGAATATTGCAGAATTTGAAACACCACTCATTATCCTCGCCTTTATACAAATTGATTAAACACACTTCCATCTTCCTCCAGTCGTGAAGGTGAGGAATTGGCAGGGCCTCACAAGTGGAATAGCCTAGGGCCTCTCTTTATCTAAATCCGGCACTGCTTTCTCCCAAGGGCCGGCTCCAATCGTAGCTACTCGGCCATTCTCGCTACCCTTCCGCGAGAATGGCCGAGTAGTTAGGATTGGTGCCGGCACATCCCATTTTCGTCTTGTATGGTCATCACAAAGTATTTTTGAGAAATGATGGTGGTGATGACGGGTGATGAGGATACTTGTATAAGTCCAAGAAGCTGTGTTCGGTTTCAAAGGGAACTGTCGTGGTCGTGATCGTCTGGTAGTCGGATTTACGACTACAAATGCAATCAGTTCCTATCATCACTAAAGTTGAGCGTCCGAGGTGTACTAGATTTTAACAACAGTATATGATAAATTTTGTCAATGACTTGCGACAGGTCGGTAATTTTCTCTGTGTTTCTGCCACGATATAACTGAAATATTGTTGAACGTGGCGTTAAACACCATAAACCAAATCAATCAACTAAACCATAAATTTCGTAGTGGTAGCTAATCGACACCACAGTTCACATCATGTAAACATTTTACTTAACCAGCCAATTCCAACCAGTACCAGTCTGTGCAAAAAAAGCAGAGGAGCAGTAAATACTAATTTTATAGTCTTTTGTTTGACCCGAAGAAGTTCGAACCCACTCACCTTTCATTACACCACAGAGACTGGTGAAGGTAAATGGTTTATAGTATATATTTTATCTAGCGTTAACTTTGTACAAAATCATGAATTTAAAGGGCCATGAAGTGTAGTCATCTCGTCCTCGATTTACTTCATTATTCGATTTTTATTCTTATATCTCCATAAAAAAAAACGATAAAAAAAATGCATAAGATTTCTTTTAAATGTTTCATCTGTTGATATGCCTACTAGAGTGTAATATTATATTGCTTTTCGGAAGTGTAATGATACTTTAAATCTCTTTAAATTATTTAATAAAAATTCAACGTTGCTTAAAAGTGCTGTTGCACTGAACCATTGCAAATATATTTTAAAATATACTCCAAATGAATCATGACAATGTATATTTTTTAGCTAAATCCCTAATAAAATGAAAAACAAAAAATATCACACCGTCGGAACAGTTCTAAAATACAATAGAAAAATACCACACCGTCAGAACAGTTCTAAAATACATTTTGTACAATAGAAAAATACCACACCGTCAGAACAGTTCTAAAATACAATAGACAAATACCACACCGTCAGCACAGTTCTAAAATACAATAGAAAAATACCACACCGTCAGAACAGTTCTAAAATACAACAGAAATATACTACACCGTCATAACTGTTCTAAAATACAATAGAAAAATACCACACAGTCAGAACAGTTCTAAAATACAATAGAAAAATACCACACCATAAGAACAGTTCTAAAATAAAATAGAACAATACTACACCGTCAGAACAGTTCTAAAATACAATAGAAAAATTCCACACCGTCAGAACAGTTCTAAAATACAATAGAAAATACCACACCGTCAGAACAGTTCTAAAATACAATAGAAAAATACCACACCGTCAGAACAGTTCTAAAATACAATAGAAAAATACCACACAGTCAGAATAGTTCTAAAATACAATTGAAAAATACCACACCGTCAGAACAGTTCTCAAATATAATAGAAAAATACCACACCGTCAAAACAGTTCTAAAATACAATAGAAAAATACCACACCGTCAGAACAGTTCTAAAATACAATAGAAAAATACCACACCATCAGAACAGTTTTAAAATACAATAGAAAAATACCACACCGTCAGAACAGTTCTAAAATACAATAGAAAAATATCACACCGTCAGAACAGTTCTAAAATACAATAGAAAAATACCACACCGTCAGAACAGTTCTAAAATATAATAGAAAAATACCACACTCTCAGAACAGTTCTAAAATACAATAGAAAAATACCACACCGTCAGAACAGTTCTAAAATATAATAGAAAAATACCACACCATCAGAACTGTTCTAAAATACAATAGAAAAATACCACACGGTCCGAACAGTTCTAAAATACAATATAAAAATACCACACCGTCAGAACAGTTCTAAAATACAAAAGAAAAATACCACACCGTCAGAACAGTTCTAAAATACAATAAAAAATACCACATCGTCAGAACAGTTCTAAAATACAATAGAAAAATACCATACCATCAGAACAGTTCCAAAAAACAATAGAAAAATACCACACCGTCAGAACAGTTCTTAAATACAATAGAAAAAATACCACACCGTCAGAACAGTTCTAAAATACAATAGAAAAATACCACCCCGTCAGACCAGTTCTAAAATACAATAGCAAAATCGTACCTCTAGCACACAATAGATAGTGACGGGGTTAAACTTGTTTTAATGTGTTAGAATCTCCTCTATTCGTGAAGTGATGCGGTCATACAAGTGCTTTTCACATGTGACTAACCCTCACATATAACAGCGTTATAAAGAGTGGGCCGTCGTGGCTGTGATCGTATGGTAGTTGGATTTACAACTATATATGCACTCGGTACCTATGACCACTGATGTTGTGAGTTTGAATCCCACTCAGAGCGAGGTGTACAACATTATGTGATAAAGTTTGTCAGTGACTCGCTGCATGTCTGTGGTTTTCTCCGGGTACTATGGTTTCTTCCACCAATAGAAATGATCACCCCGATATAACTGAAATATTGTTGAAAGTGGCGTTTAACACCATATAATAAGCCAAACCAGACAAATTTGAAGCATCAAAAGTTATTAACGGGAGTAAGCATATTTCAGTCATATTGAAATGTCTTATCGACATTATATTAGACAAGGTCCACTGTAGTTGGTGCTCAACGGATTAATTTTTCTTTTTTTTCGTAGAAATCAAGGGATTCATCATTCTCTTAAATTCTGAGTTTCTCAAAGTTAATAGGTTTTTATTGCTATAGTATTATAATTTGTCATGATATATAAGTATTTTAAGCAATTTAAGCATGTGCAACGATCTACAAAACATTACACAAAAAACTAAAGATCGAGTAACACGAACCCCACTAAAAACCTGGGGTTAACTGCTCCATTAGTGGCACCCGTCGTGTTTATCTAGTTGGCTATGTGTTCCGGGCATGAGGACATTTATCATAGTTTATTTGTTTCATTCTTTCTACCAAACGTTCCGGTTGTCACTATAACATATACTTTTCAGTAAAAAAATAACGTGTTCTTAATTCAGGACCAATGTAATATTTAGGACCTTCTGATTATCCTGGACCAAAGTATTATTTGGTCATCTCTACATTGACCTTGCTGAATTTCTTTGAACTTTAATAATACAATCAATATCAATGTCGATTCAACATTATGTGATAAAGTTTTGTCAGTGACTTGCGACAGGTCGGTCGTTTTCTGAAAGTGGCGTTAAACACCATGACCCAAACATCAATGAGAGTGGATGGAATCACTACATGAAATATGGACATAATAACGCCAGAACAAAAATACACATAGGCATCCAAGGGGCTTAACTGGACTTTTAAAAACAAAGTAAAAGGGGATTTTCTTTCGAACAGTATGGATCATCCTTTATCAGCGCTGGATTAACCCTTAGGCAAAATAAGCACGTGCTTAGGGCATCAAGGGCCAAAGGGGCACCACAAATATCCGGCCACAAGGCAATTTATTTTATCAGCCAGATATTAGGCTCAAAAACACACCAACAATTTCTAAAAATGTAAGAAATATAAAATAAAAAAGGCATTTGACAATTATGTTGAGTCTTGGCATCAAGAGGTCGTGTTAGTTTTTACATGATGCAAGTGGAAGATGTGGGGGCACTTAGGGCATACATTGGCTTTTATCCTGCCCTGTCCTTTATAAGTATTCTAGTTAATAACTGGCATAGTAATATTACAAAAAAATTAATATAATAATATAAATAACTCTATTTATAGCACAAGTTACACCAATATAAGGGTCAATGGCTACTAATTAGTTATCCTCCTCAACAGAGGCCACCCATCTTATAAGGTCAGATTTCAAATGCATTGAAATAGTAAAATAATAAACAATTATCCCCCCTCAAGAGAGACCACCCATTTCAGTGCATTTGAAATTTGGCCTCGTAGGACAGATGGCCTCTCTTGAGGGGATCATTTATTAGTATTTTACTTACCCAGGGCATTTGAAATCTGCCCTTATAAGATGGGTGGCTTCTCTTGAAGGGGATAATTAATTAGTATTTTACTATCTCAGCGCATTTGAAATCTGGCCGCTTAGGACACTGGCCTCTCTTGAGGGGGTAATTAATTAGTATTTAAATATATCAGTGCATTTGAAATATGACCTTATAAGATGAGTGGCCTCTGTTGAGGGGGATAACTAATTACTAAGTAGTATTAATAATAATATATTGAGGGAACGATATGATATGTTGTGGGAACAAAATAATATATTGCGGGAACAAGATAATAATGTTGTGGGAACAAAATGTCTTTCTTGTGTGAACAAAATAATTAGTTGTGGGAACAAAATAATAATGTTGTGGGAACAAGATAATAATGTTGTGGGAACAAGATAAAATCAAATTCTCGTATGACCTTAATCAGCCATCATAAATTATCGTATGTCATGTTTAAAAAAAAAAATTCGCGGTTTACTCATTCATGTGTAAAAATTATATAGCTTTTTTAAAAGTACATTTAAGACAAAAGAAAACAGTTGTTCTTCCTGTATAGTGTTATCGCGCTTTCTCCTCCGAAAACGAATATAAAATTGAAAAATGATGTATTCCCGTATTTTGTCTCGATATCTGTCCAGAACAATAAACAAAAAAACCAGAAACGAGATCGAATATGAAAATAAATTGTGAAAAGTACAATTTGATTCCTACTAGCACAACACAACTGTCCCTATCCCGTCGCCACCAAATTGTTCGTCCATACGTCCGTCATTCTTTCGCCCCTAAATGTTTTCACTACTTTCGACTACTACTTACACAAGAGAACTGTCCCAATACTGCCGTCATCCATATTAAATAAAAAAAAAATAATTGTCAATACGATTTTATTTCGTATAATGTCTCGATTGTTGCACAGAACAATAAAAACCAAAAACCAATTCGAAAATGAAAATACATTCTAAAAGGTTGAATTTGGATCCTACTTCCACAAGAAAACTGTTCCTATCCGGTTGTCTGGGGGAGGGGGGGAGTCGGGTGCATAATACATATTACCTTTTTTGTGTTATTATGGAATTGATAAATTCGATAATTGTTATGTAGTCCTTTTACGGTACGGAGGTCCCGGTGGTTCATTAAGTCAGGTAGTTAGATTACCTAACAACTCATACAAGCATATCACCAATACGGTGTGTGTTCTCACCCGGATTTGTAAGTTACAAAAAAGGGTGCACTCAACTCGCAAGTGATAAAGTTGATCAGTTGCTTGCCCATGGTCGGTGGTTCTCTCCGGTTACTCCGGCTTCTTCCACCACTAAAACAGGTCGCCATGATATAGCTAAAATATTGCTGAAAGTGGCGTTAATCAACAAAATTCAATCAGTCTTAGCGGTATGGTAATTAAACAGTGATTCTGTAGTAAAGAATGAGATGGCAACATACACACATCACAAATACAGTAAAAATTTAAGATAAATCTATATATTACATAACACAACAAATTCAATATATTCGGGTCTGTTGCTATATTCATTTTCTTTTTTGTCTTTCAACATCGTTATCAGTTGTGGCAAATTAATCTTTATTAAAGGCTTAATCAATGCAATTTAAAACGTTTTTTTTTCATGAATTTTATTTTTTTGTTTTACTTTAAATGTAATATGTGGGTCCTTTGTGTTTATTAAAATGCTCCTTATGGTCCTTTGTGCTTCTTTGTGTACAAACCGTAGAGAAATCACATGACAAGATACTTCTGGGTTACTGGCAGGTAAAGTCTTAATGTATACTATGTATTACAACTGCTTAAACTGGTTTTAAATAATGATTTTCATGAATTTAACTTGTGTGTAAAATCAGCCTTTTCCTGATTTAATCTGCCATAATGTTTCTTATATTTATTACTAAATACTTTAGAATTGAAAATTGTGTATTCATTTACTATTGAAAACGAAACTAGATAACACACCTACATTTCTACGAGATCAAGGAACAGTATAAAGAAGACCAAAGATATTTTAATTCTTATCATCTGATGTTATCTTTGAGAATGACATGTTGAGTGGCTTACAGTCGCCTTCCAACAAGGAAATGCGGCAGAAAATATAATGACCTAATGTTTATTTATATCATACCCAATGATTGAAAAATGTATAACGATCGCAACAGGCGACAAAGGTCTAAATATTGATGATTTGTTTTATCATTAAATTTAAGAAAAGTTCAAATACAAATATATATTAGATCGGATAATCATACGACACAGATAAACAATCTTGTTTGTGTTCGGTTCAACTACAGTAGAACCTCTTATCTATGTTGAATTTAACTACAGTTGAATCTCTTGTTCATGGTTACTTTTACATACAGTAGAAACATCATCTATATGTTCAATTTTAACTACAGTACAAATACAAATACAAATATTGTATTGGCACAAACACAATTACAATAATTGGCAAAGGCCCAAAGTGAAGTTACAGTTCATGTTTATGAATAGAAGACACAATAATAATATGACACTATTATGAATACTGAATAATCTCATTTATAAGAGTTAGACAATTATTAATGTAAGAGCAAGTTACTCTTAATACTTTTAATGAATTACTATTCATACAAAATTTGAGCATTTGATTCTCAGATACATTATTTTTTGTAGTATACTCAAAATATTACATTGAAAACTTTTCCTGTAATTGGAATATTTTTCACATTTAAACAAGAACGCCTCTTATTTATGTTCATCTTAACCCCAATAGAACATCTTGTTAATGTTGGTTTTTCACTACAGTAATATTCTCTACGTTCAGTTTTAGTTACACTTAGAACCTCTTATTTATGTTCAGTTTTAGCTTTAATTACAGTAGAATCTCTCGTTTATTTTCAGTTAACTGCAGTACATAATTTTGCTTAGGCACAGTCTTAACTACAGAAGAACCTCTTGTTCATATTCAGTAATAGGTACAGAAGAACCACTTCGTTTAGTGTTAACTACAGTAGATCTTCTTGTTTATAGTCAATGTTAACTACAGTAGAACCTCTTGTTAATGTTCAGTCCTAACTACAGTAGAACATCTTGTGTATGTTCAGTTGTAACTACAGTAGAACTTCTTATCTATGTTAAGTTTTAGCTACAGTAGAACATCTTGTCTATGCTAAATTTTAGCTACAGTAGAAACATTTTGTGTATGTTCAGTTGTAATTACAGTAGAACTTCTCATATATGTTCAGTTTTAACTACAGTAGAACCTCTTATTTGTGTTCAGTTTTAGCTACAATAGAAACATCTTGTTTATGTTCAGTTTTAGCTACAGTAGAAACATTGTGTCTTTGTTGAGCTTTAGCTACAGTAAAACCTCTTGTTAATGTTCAGATTAGCTACAGTAGAACATCTTGTCTATGTTCAGATTAACTACAGTTGAACCTCTTGTTCATGTTCAGTTTAACAACAGTAGATCCTTTTGTTTATGTTCAGTTTTAGAAACAGTCGAAACCTGCTTAGCTCACCTGACCCAAAGCATCACTTGGCGTCCGTCGTCGTCGTCCGTCGTAAACTTTTTCAAAACTCTTCTCCTCTGTAAGTACTAGACCAATTGAAACCAAACTTGGCTTGAATCATCACTAGGGTTTCTAGTTTCAAATTGTGTCCGGAGATGCCGTGCATCGACCAACATGGCCGTTGTTACTAAAAAATAGAACATATGGTAAAATTGCAGGTTTTTGGGTAATAACTCAAAAACCGTTAATAATATCAAAAATCTGACCTGGGATAAAAATGATCAGCACAGCAAGATCTACATACCCTGCAATTTTGAAGTAAATCTGATGACCCATCATGGAGTTATTGCCCTTTTCTCATAAAATTTTTAAAATTTTAATACTTTTCGTCTTATATTTCAAAAACTATAAGAGATAGATGTTAAGTTTAAATGCAAAAATGTGCAGCATGTCAAGATCTACCTACCCTGCAATATTGAAGTAAATCTGAATACCCATCTTGGAGTTATTGCCTTTTTTCATCAATTTTTTTTTTAATTTTTTAATACTTTTCGTCTTATATTTTAAAAACTATAAGAGATAGATGTTAAGTTTAAACTGCAAAAAGCCTTATATTTTATACAATGTCATAGGAAAATTTTAGTAATGTATGATGGAATCTGGTGAAGCTTTACTAAATAATCATTGGCTGGGTAATTTTTGGTCGGAACAATCAGCAATGTTTTGGTTATGGAAATAGGTTGGACAGATGTGGTGAGCGGGGGTATATCTTAAGTTAGTGAGCTGTGCTCACAGTAATACTAGTTTATTTTTAATTTTAACTACAGTAGAACCTTGTGTGTGTGTTCAGTTTAACTACAGTAGAACCTCTTGTTTATGTTCAATTTTATCTACAGCAGAACCTCGTGTTTCTGTTCAGTATTATCGTAGAACCTCTTTTTTAATGCACCTTGCCAAATACAATATGAGCTATTGTCATCTCTTGGCGTCCGTTAACTTTTCACATTTTAATCTTCTCCTCTGAAACCGCGTTGCTACATGAATCGAAGTATCTATGTAAGATTCTCTATAAATATTGTTCATTTCGTCTCGATCCAATTACAAATATGGCCACCACAGGCAATTCATGTTTTTGATTGGCCGATACACAAAAAAATCTTCTCCTCTGAAACCGCGTGGCCTAATGAACCAAAACTTGGTAGGACGCATCTATGTAATGTCATCTATACAGATTGTTCATTTCGTCCTGATTCGTTAAAAACATGACCGCCATAGGCAATTCTTGTTTCTGATTGGTTGTGTTCTAAAAAAAATTCTCCTCTAAAACCGCTTGGCCAAATGAAGAGAAACTTGGTAGTAAGTATCTATGGAATCTCCTCTATAAAGATAGCCCATTTCGTCCCAATCCGTTAACAAACATGGTTGCCACAGGCAATTCTTTTTTCTGATTAGTCCCTTTCTAAAAAAAATCTTCTCATCTAAAAACGCTAGGCCAAATAAACCGAAACACCTTATATTATAAGAAGCATATATGGAAGGTCCTCTATGAAGATTTTTCATCTTGTTCCGATCCGTTAACAAACATGGCCGCCATAGCCAATTCTTGTTACTTGTTGGTCGATCTCTTTCGGAGTTCTTTTCCTCTGAAATCACTAATCATGTACATGGCCGTTATAGACAGTTCTTGTTTGTGATTGGCCAATTAAAAAATCTTCTGAAATTCTAAAACCATTTTGCCTAATTAATTGAAATTATGTTCTGTATATAAAGTTTCCTCAAAGCAGAATGAATCGTGAGCGACACATTAAAACCTCTTGTGTATTATTTAGATGTGTTTAATATATCACCAGCTTCGTCCTGTTCTGATTGTGATATTATTGTATACTGTAGTTTTAGCCTTGTTTTAAAACAAAATATTCAGTTGTCGGCATATTTATTCCTTGATTGTTGATTTATTAAGCGTGAAATAAATATTTGACAAGTATATATTTATTTTTATACAGATAAAATGGCGACGTCCACTGATGTTTTATGTAGTATATGTGAGGCACAGCATACAATAAAATATGCCGACAATTGGTGTCCCGAATGTGAGGAAGGTTTGTGTTTCGAATGCCTTAAACACCATAACGTGTCTAAATATACAAAATCACATGAAGTTATATCGATCGAGAACTACCATAAAATCCCCCAATCTGTGTCCAAGATATTCCAACATTGTACAGAACATGACAGACAACACCAGAACTATTGTCCTATGCACGCAAGCCTGTGTTGTCCACTATGTATATCTGAAAATCACAACGATTGCGTTGGATTGTTGGCAATAGAGAACATTGTCAAAACCGCAAAGACGTCAGCTATGCTTGATAGTATTGAGGATACTTTGAAAGACATTTCCAGTAACATGGAAAGAGTGAGACGGGACAGGGAAGAGAATCTTACAAAAATCACGGATCAACGACGAACAATCCATAAGGAGATACAAGAAGAGCGCAGAAAAATAAATGAGCACCTGGATAAATTAGAAGAAAAAGTAATTGGAAACCTAGATGCTAAGGAGGCGAAAATCAAATCAGAAATTGAAAACCTGCTGGAAAAACTGAACAAAAGGGCAGTAACTATTGAGATGTTACAGAGTAAATTAGCAGCTGTGAAGCTTTACGCGTCAGATCTACAGACATTTCTGGGAGGAAGAACAATCTTACGTGAAGTTGAGGAGGAAGAGATGCATGTGACAAAGTTACTGGAGGTCAAGTGTTTACAACAAGTTAATTTGTGCTATCGACTTGACGCAAATATGGCGGCGATAAACAATATTAAAATCTTTGGTTCGGTATGTAGAGAAACAAACCCTCCGGCTATAAATATAAAGAGAGGAAAAGATAAACAAGCCCAGATAATGACCTTTACACCACCAGTAAGGAATGTGTCAATCCATGATATAAATTTGGTACTGCTGAGGAAGAAAGAACGTTTTTGTAATAACATTACAGGATGTACTATTACTTCAAATGGTAAATTTATATTTGCTGCCTATGGCACGAACAGAATACATATCCTAAATGAAGATTGGACATCTGACAGCTTAGATACTAAACTACCTGCCACGGCTTTCGACGTGACTTGTATTGATGATACAAGGTTAGCAATTTCTAGTGGAAGTGACCATCAAATTAACATCCTAAACATGGCTTCTAAGAAGATTGATAAAATAATTAACACTTCTTGCTGGTGTTATGGGATAACACAGAATGAAGGATCATTATTGTTTTGTGAGAAATCGAGAGGTATCTCAAGAGTACAACTATCTGACAACAGTATATCACTGTTAGTTAAACAAGAAGGGTTTCCTAACCACACGTATGTTATAACGTCTGGAGACAACATATACCATACAAATTATCAAACCAATACAGTCAGCTGCCACAAGATAAATGGTGATAAATTATGGGAATTCCAGGATGTAGCTATAATTAGAAATCCACGTGGTGTAGCTGTTGATAAAGATTGGAATGTTTACGTTGCCTCTAGGGGTAATAATAGTGTGGTCGTGATATCACCTGATGGAAAACGTTGTAGAACGGTGCTCGGGAAATCAGATGGAATAGATAAACCAACAGCAATCTACTTTGATAAAGCTAAAAACAACTTAGTTGTTTGTAATTGTAATGGAACAGCTTTTCTTTATAAGGTTGAATAATCGTGACTGTTTACTTTTACACAGTGGAACTCGAAGAACTTTGAGAAAAGAAACAATTCATTAAGAATGAATATATACATATACTAGTATTGAAATATACCAGAACTATTTCTATTTTAAAGATGGTTTGTTATTTTTCCTAATTCTTTCAAAACAAAATTGATAAAAATCAAAGAACACAAAGACATTACAATTGACAGAATTAATTTTCAAAAGTGGTGTCAAACACGTACAATTATTCTTCTGTTTTTTACTATTAAACTGTTCAGCTTTTTTTCTGTTTTTAAAACCGAATATTACTTATCACATGATTTTTTGCATGAGGAACATGAGAGGTGTAAATATTGGACAACTCTCTAGAACACTCAGTTCACTTCCGGTTTTAGTGGGGTTCGGGTTTCTCAATCTTTTGTTCCCCGTGTTTTGTTTTGTGGTTCGTTCTTCTACAATGTATGACATTTTCTGCCCATGTATTTTACATTTACCTGATACAACCTGTCATGTACAGCCTTACAACGTATCAGACATTTTATTAGATGTAACAATTAAACACACTTCAGTAAAAACAAGATTAATAAAAAAA
>MJUT01006633.1:63087-77422 GCA_002080005.1 Gigantidas platifrons | reverse complement strand
AAAAAAAAACAAAAAAAAACAAGACAAACAAACAACCACCCCCTCCCCCCTTTACCAAAAAAAAGCAAAACAAAACCAAACAAGACAAACAACCACTCCTCCCCCCTTTACCAACAAAAAACAACATACGACATATGAAAAAAAAATCTTTGCAGATGTTTTTATCATGTTTCTGATATCGTTACATTATAATAAAAAAACATTATCAAAACATATGAAGAGAAGTAACAAAACAAACAACAAATCAAAAAACAAAACAAGACGCGTTTCTGGATTAATCTTCATCAGGTAATCTGTACGTTAATCTTCATCAGGTATAGTCTGTACGTTAATCTTCATCAGGTATAATCTGTGCGTTAATCTTCATCAGGTATAATCTGTACGTTAATCTTCATCAGGTATAATCTGTACGTTAATCTTCATCAGGTATAATCTGTACGTTAATCTTCATAAAGTATAATCTGTACGTTAATCTTCATCAGGTATAATCTGTACGTTAATCTTCATCAGGTATAATCTGTACGTTAATCTTCATCAGGTATAATCTGATATTCTAAAGATTGGAAATCAAATAATTTAAAAGTGTACGCAAAATATCTACAATTAGCTGAGATTGTCTTCACATTATACCATCACACATTAATTATTTGCATAATTTTCCTTAATTCACGGTATTTTGTTTTAACAAGTAGGGAAATGAATGCAAATATCAAACTGTGTGAACTCGAATCTAAGTGAAGTAAGAAAACAAACAGCAAATAAAAAAATAAAAAAACAAGACAAACAAACAACCACCCCCTCCCCTCTTTACCAAAAAAAAACAAAAAAAAACCTAAGTTTGGTCAACAACGCTCTTATTACAAAGAAAATACAAAAAAAAACAAACAAAACACAACAAAAATCCCTAATTTTGGTCAACAACGCTCTTATTGTTGTTATATAGCTCACACTCAACAGAGTCGGACTGGCCACACGGACATTTGGGCAATGCATGGTGGGCAGCACAGATGAACAACACGTTAATGAACAATTGGGTCTACCTGATAGATGAAGTATGCCCGGGACAGTTTTAAGACCCAGTCCACGTCTGTCTCATAGTCACTATAAGGTTTAGAATGAGTATTATAACTCATAGGGACCATCGTGGTCGTGATCTTATGGTAGTTGGATTTACAACTACCTGTCATGGCAAGGTGCACTCGATAACACTTTATGTAATAAATTTTGCCAGTGACTTGCGATAGGTCGGTGGTTTTCTCCCGGTACTCCGGTTTCCTCCACTAAGAAAACTGACGTCCACGATATAACTGAAATATTGTTAACAGTGGCGTTAAACACCATAACCCACCTAATCCTATATGTTGTATCAGAAATATGTCAACTTTTAAGCATTTGGGGGGGGGGGTATCACTTTGAATCATCATTAACAAAACAATTAACCACACATGTATGACTTTCCCAAGCCTAGTCTTAGCGTAGTTTTTGGCATTTACCATTGTGTTGTGTAATTTGAGGTGGTTCTAAGGCGTAGTTTTTGGCATTTACCATTGTGTTGTGTAATTTGAGGTGGGTCTAAGGCGTAGTTCGTTGTATTATAATTGCTTTGTTTGTAGACCATCAATATGTTAACCTTTAAAATGCTAAATACAGTCAAACCTGCCCATGCGTCACCTCTATTAAACAGTCACTTGTATTAAAAGGTCACCTTTTACTTGTCTTGTCATAACAAGTTTCCTATAAATTGAACCTCTTTTAGGAGGTCACCTGTCTTACAGCGTCACTTTTTCTATGACTCAAGTGTGACCTCTTAAATACAGATCTGACTGTATGTGTTTATTTCGTAATTTTTGACACTTATAACACAATAATAATATATTTTGTTCAGTCTTTCATTGCTTACTTACTTTTTTATCAAGTATTTATCAGTTTAAATGGGACATGTCTGATGTATCACAACTCGATGTATCTTTACCCTATTTATCTCTTTTGAAAAGATTAAATTCTAACTTTAGACCTCCTTTGCGAATAGGAATTACAAACTTTTGTTTGTTTCAGGTTATAATACGACAGGGTGACACTGTTGAATTCCCTTTGTGTAACCCTATATTACATGTACATGTGACTATGTACAAAATAACAAATTGACAGTGCATGCACACTTTTTAGATAGTCATAAGTAAGAACCATCCATATTTTTATCGAGTGTGTGTATTGGGGTGGGGAGTGTGCTAGGATTTTTTGTTCAGACATTTTTTTTTTACTTCCGAATTTGATATATTTCTAACTAACTAATGGCATATAGAGAAAAAGTTTATTTGCGCAGTAAGATTTTTAAAATACATATTTTGACTTGGAATATGTTGCAAATAAATATTTTGATCTCGAAGATGGAGAAAAAAAAATATTTTAATCCCTAAGATTTACTCCAATCCAGGATCGAAAATACCATTAAAATGAAAATAAATAATTTGATTTGGCCAATGTAAAAATAAATAATTTCATCCTGAAAGTACCGAGAATAAATATTTCGATCACAAAAATCTTCCAAGCCTGCCTCCCCCCCCTCCTCAAAATCAAATGGTCGTCCCCTTACATAAAAGTAATAAGTTTTGGGTATTTAGAACTCAGCTTAATTGTCCGTTTTTCTGTCTGTTTGTCTTGCTGTCTATAACGCCTCATTTAACTGCACAATGGTTTGGTGAATCTTTACGTTCATCCTCCATGACCCCCCCCCCCCACCACCAAACTTATTTTAGTTCCAAATGTGTATATTTTGAGACTTTAAATGTTAACAAGCATTATATTGGGATGGAGCCGAACATTGAGGCTTTTGGGGGACCCACTGCGTCCAATTTGATTGGATGAGAACACAGATTTGAGCAAAAAAAAAGTTTGCTCAGCAAAAGAAAAAGTTTTATGGCATCGGGGCCAGTTGTATTGGTGAAAATGATTTTTAAGATTATTTTTCGTTGATTTATATAACTCAAACGGACTATAACTATGTGACATTCGGATTCAATTGATTCACTAGCGAATGAATAATTAACTAAATATAACCAATAGTATCAGTCCAGTATATTTATTCGTAGCCTTTTTGAAAGAAAAAACTGTGCTTACTAAGGCATGTTTGTAACATGTTTGTCCGTTTGCGACCCATCCTTTTTATTGCTGTAGGCAAATTATTTTATATCATTTTGAATTGTTTAAAGTTAGTTCAGTAGATACATGCAAACAATTTAAAAAATAAAATATTTCTTAGATATTGCAATAAAATAATCTTGGTAGGGGCATTTTTACCTGGGTAGGTAGGGGAAGGGCGAACAACCATAATTTTAATTTAGGGCTTAAAACTTGGAAGCAATTTTTTATACGGATGTGCGGCTGGACATTCAAGTACCCTACCCATTCATATACCACCCGGGTTTGAGAAACTATATCCATTCATATACTAACCTTTTCAAAAATACAACCCATTCATATACCAATTGTATTTCTGAAGTAGTTCAACTGACATGACTGAACCGGGAATAAAAAAAAACCACAAAGTTTATACAAAGGAAAAAAATGATATTAAAATTAAAATTTACCATCAATTTTGCCATCCATTTTGCAGTTTTAGTGCTTGATTATATTTTATCATTTATTCATGCGGACAATACCTTTTTTTTCATTTTGCATGGTCGAATTTGAGATGATTTGAAACAATTTTGTCCATAAATGCATTGTAGTGTATATATGTTTGATTACATGGAGATTTGACGGTGGACCAATTGGTTATAGGAGAAGACAAGGGCTTGAATTCATGAGAATTTGCTGTTTCTTATTGATTTTTGCATTTTTACTATCCAAGGCCGTATACATACAATTGTATTGGTAATATTGCCTTTAATAGTAAAATTGCAAAAAAAAACAAAACAACAAAACAAAACAGTAAAATTGTAAAAATCAATAAAATCACAAAATTCTCATGAATTCAAGCCCGTGTGATCTGCCCGGGATCACTAAAACAGAGGATTTTTTCTCGAATGGTTAGGCGAACGAAAATATCCCAGTGCATAATTATAGCTTTATAAAGAGGTTCATATACATGTGTGTGTTTAGATACCATCATATTACACTTTTTTTTCGCAAGTTTTAATAGCTTTTTTTTTTTTAGATTTATAACTCGTCAGACCCTTTACAAATTAAGTAGCGGTCCATTTAAGAACCATGCAATTTTGAAAGAAAACAAAACTTCCTTTAAAAGGCTTCGTATTTTTACTTTTTTTATATTTTATAGCTTTTTGGGTGTATAAAACGAAATGGATAGCAATTCTTTCAAAGTGACTGGTCAGATACTCGAACTTTAATGTGTAATAAGTTCTATTGTATTTCTTCACAAATTTGTCTATTTTTACAATGCATTCTATCAAATTCTTATCTGCCTTGACCAGGGTTTATTTGTAAAAAGAACCACACGCATATGGTATTGTATTCTAAACAAAACGCACAAAAAATATGTAAGCTCTCAACCAATGAATCACCTATTGCATAATTCTTAACCGGAGTGGTACTTAATAGGCATACATCCGATTTGATGATAACTATTTGTGGTACTTAATAGGCATACATCCGATTTGATGATAACTATTTGCATATTGATTATTACTAGTTTCTGTTCTTTTTTTTCCGAAACGTTAAATCCATTGTTCTTTATTCAATAAATTGTTCATTGGGCTTCCTTTTGTATTTTAGCTCACCCAACTAAACAGTCAGGGTGATCTTGTGGCATCACTTGTCCGTCATCCGTCGTCCGTTAATATTTCACATTTGGATCTTCTTGAGAACCACTGAGCAGAAGTAAACCACGCTTGGCAGAGATGTTCACTATAAGGTCCTATCCTACACCAATTTTGCTACGTTTTATGCCGATGCGTAAAAAATGGTCATCAGGAGACATTGAAAACATTGTTAGTTTTTCAATAATCTTTTTTCAAGAACCACTGAAGCGATAGTATGGAAACGTGATTTGTATGTTCATTTTAAGGTCCTTGGCAGGTCTTGTTACTTTTTGAGCCCATCGGAAATTCAAAATCGTTGCCAGCGGAGGTCAAATTTTGCTTTGAAACCATATGTAAAGCAACATTTTCATGGTCTATTTGAAAAAACACTAAGCAGAATTTAACCACACTTGGCAGAGGTATTCACTATTATATCCTACGCAAGTGTTGTTACTTTTCATGCGATTCGTAAAAATAAATAAAAGAAGAATGTGTCTGAGGACACGGAGTTCTCCGCTTTCAGCTAAGTAGGCCTAACTTCCAAGCCGTATATGGGATCTGGCTGAAATTGAACTTGACCTGCATATTATGGTTGTAAACATTGTCTTGAAATTTCAGAGTCCTTTACAGGTGATAATGCTTTTTATGCCGATCGGAAATTCAAAATGGTTGACAGCGAAGGTGAAAATTGCTTTGAAAACCTATGAATTACATATTCGTCATCTCCTTCAGAACCACTGAACATAATTAAACAATTTAACTTTGAGGGTGTTCAATATGAGGTACTACACAAGTGTGGTTATTTTGATGCAGATAGATAGGAAACTTTGAACATTCTGATTGATCGATTTTCAAGAACCACTGAACGCATTGTCGGGGGAAATATATATCAAAGTAGTCGTCCTCCTCACTACCTTTCTCACCCTTCCTCTCCATCCTCCTCCGCATTGCCTCTCTCCCTCCTTCCTCTCAATCCCACTCCTCACTACCTATCTCCCTCCTTCCTTCCCATCCTCCTCCTCACTACCTCTCTCCCTCCTTCTTCCTCTTCTCTACTTCTATCTCTTCTTGCTATCCTCATCACTACCTCTCTCCCTCCTACCTCCTCCCTCATTCATCTCCATCCACTTCCTCATTACCTCTCTCTCCTTCTTCTCACTACATCTCTCTCTCCTTCCTTCCCACCCTCCTCCTCACTACCTCTCTCCCTCCTTCCTCTTCTCTACTTCTCTCCCACCTCCTCACTATCTCTCTTCCTCCTCCTTACTGCTTCTCTCCCTCCTTCCTCTCAATCCTCCTCCTCACTGCCTCTCTCCCTCCTTCCTTTTCCTAATTATCTTCTCCATATACTTTTCTTCTCCGTCCTCATCATCCTCCTCCTTATTACATCCTCCTCACTACTTCTCTCCGCCTTGTTTACCTTTGTCACTTCGTCCTTTCCATCCTCTTCCTTCAAATCTTCACTTCATTACTTGTTTCACTACTTCCTCATCATTATCCTCCTCACTATCTCCATCCTTTTCCATATTGATTCCTCCTTATTTTATACCTCTATCTCTCCTTTCTCTCCATCATCTGTTTACCATTCTCCCTCCGTCCTCTCTATTCTTCTCTTTATATTCCTTCCTTCCTTCCCTCTTCCTCATACCTGTCAGTTGTGCCTTCCAGCACTTAGCAAACTTAAGTTTTTCTCACTTGCACTAAGGAAGACCGCTTTATCACTCAAAAGTGTTTTTCCCATCCTTTCCTCCTACCTCCTTATCCGTTCTCACTCCATGTTCATGCTTGCCTTAGTTATTACTATCATCATTGTTGATACCATCTTTCGTCCACATTCAACTATTATGTCTTCCAACATATACATGTATAGAAGTGTACACAAGAAAAACCCTATTAAAATAGGAGAGGGGGAAATACTAGTATTGGGGGGAATGAGTATGTGTTAACACATACTTGGTTTTCCGGGGGGGAATTCAGTATATACCAATTTTTTCGGGGGGAAATGCAGTATATACCCATTTTTCCGGGTGTGTGGAC
Source organism: Gigantidas platifrons (assembly GCA_002080005.1). Lineage (NCBI taxonomy): Eukaryota > Metazoa > Mollusca > Bivalvia > Mytilida > Modiolidae > Gigantidas > Gigantidas platifrons. The sequence goes on along the minus strand of MJUT01006633.1, from coordinate 70,625 downwards.
TGAGTACATACTCATTTTTCCGGGGAAAAAATGAGTATGTAACACCGGCTCATCCAATTTTTCGTCTTATATGGTCATCACAAAGTATTTTTGAGAAATGATGGTGATGACGGGTGATGATGATACTTGTATAAGTCCAAGAAGCTGTGTTCTGTTTCAAAGGGAACCGTCGTGGTCGTGATCGTCTGGTAGTCTGATTTACAACTACATATGTAATCAGTTCCTACCATCACTAAAGTTGTGCGTTCGAACCCCGCCCATGCGAGGTGAACTAGATTTTAACAACAGTATGTGATAAATTTTGTCAGTGACTTGCGACAGGTCGGCAATTTTCTCCGTGTTTCTCTCGTGTTTCCTCCACCAATAAAACTAACCTCCACGATATAACTGAAATATTGTTGAAAGTGGCGTTAAACACCATAAACCAAATCAATCAACTAAACCATCAATTTCGTAGTGCTAGCTAATCGACACCACAGTTCACATCATGTAGACATCTTACTTAACCAGCCAATTCCATCCAGTCTGTGAAAAAAAAGCAGAGGAGCAGTAAATACTAATTTTAGTCTTTTGTTTGACCCGACCGAAGTTCAAACCCACTCACCTTTCATTACACCACAGAGGCTGGTGAACAAGTGGAAGGTAAATGGTTTGTAGTATATATTTTATCTAACGTTACCTTTGGACAACATGATGAGTTCAAAGGGTCATGAAGTATAGTCATCCCGTCCTCGGTTTACTTCCTTATTCGATAATTATTCTTATATCTCCATAAAAAAAAACTTATAAAAAATGCATAAATTTCTGTTAAATATTTCATCTGTTGATATACCTACTGGAGTGTAATATTATTTTTCTTTTCGGAAGTGTAACGCTACCTTAAATCTCTTAAAATTATTTAATAAAAATTCAACGTTATTTAAAAGTGCTTTTGCACTGAACCATTGCAAATATATTTTAAAATCTACTCTAAATGAATCATGACAATGTATATTTTTTTATAAATTTCCCGGGACAATTTACGTGGTTTTAGCCAAATCTCAAATAAAATGAAAAACAAGAAATCCCACACGTCAGAACAGTTCTAAAATACAATAGAAAAATACCACACCGTCAGAACAGTTCTAAAATACAATAGAAAAATACCACACCATCAGAACAGTTCTAAAATACAATAGAAAAATACCACACCGTCAGAACAGTTCTAAAATACAATAGAAAAATACCACACCTTCAGAACAGTTCTAAAATACAATAGAAAAATACTACACCTTCAGAACAGTTCTAAAATACAATAGAAAAATACCACACCGTCAGAACAGTTCTAAAATACAATAGAAAAATACCACACCGTCAGAACAGTTCTAAAATACAATAGAAAAATACCACACCGTCAGAACAGTTCTAAAATACAATAGAAAAATACCACACCGTCAGAACAGTTCTAAAATACAATAGAAATACCGTAGACAGAGGCAAAATGGATCCCTCTAACACACAAATACAAGTCATGACAGCTCACTGTCCTTGGTACAGACACTACCCTCTAACACACAAATACAAGTCATGACAGCTCACTGTCCTTGGTACAGACACTACCCTCTAACACACAAATACAAGTCATGGCAGCTCACTTTAGCTGGCTCGGTACAGACAGTACCCTCTAACACACAAATACAAGTCATGACAGCTCACTTTCCTGACTTGGTACAGACAGTACCCTCTAACACACAAATACAAGTCATGACAGCTCACTTTCCTTGCTTGGTACAGACAGTACCCTCTAACACACAAATACAAGTCATGACAGCTCACTTTCCTGGCATGGTACAGACAGTACCCTCTAACACACAAATACAAGTCATGACAGCTCACTTTCCTGGCTTGGTACAGAGAGTACCCTCTAACACACAAATACAAGTCATGACAGCTCACTTTCCTGGCTTGGTACAGACAGTACCCTCTAACACATAAATACAAGTCATGACAGCTCACTTTCCTTGCTTGGTACTGACAGTCAATAGATAGTGATGGGGTTAAACTTGTTTTAATGTGTTAGAATCTCCTCTTTTCGTGAAGTGATGCGGTCATACAAGTGCTTTTCACGTGTGACTAACCCTCACATATAACAGCGTTATAAAGAGTGGCCCGTCGTGGCCGTGTTGGTGTGGTAGTTGGATTTACAACTATCTATGCACTCGGTGCCTATGACCACTGATGTTGTGAGTTCGAATCCCACTCAGAGCGAGGTGTATAACATTATGTGATAAAGTTTGTCAGTGACTCGCTGCATGTCTGTGGTTTTCACCGGTACTGTGGTTTCTTCCACCAATAGAAATGATCACCCCGATATAACTGAAATATTGTTGAAAGTGGCGTTTAACACCATATAACAAGCCAAACCAGACAAATTTGAAGCATCAAAAGTTATTAACGGGAGTAAGCATATTTCAGTCATATTGAAATGTCTTATCGACATTATATTAGACAAGGTCCACTGTAGTTGGTGCTCAACGGATTAATTTTTCTTTGGTTTCGTAGAAATCAAGGAATTCATCATTCTCTTAAATTCTGAGTTTCTCAAAGTTAATAGCTTTTTATTGCTATAGTATTATAATTTGTTATGATATATAAGTATTTTAAGCAATTTAAGCTATAGGCCCGGCCCCTACCAGTTCCTCCCCTGGTATTTGTGCTATGAGGTTGCATGAAGAGTTTCAGTATACCAAGGGGGTAACCGGGATCCGTAAATCGAAGGACAGACAACACAATGGCCAAGGACAAACATGTGCAACGATCTACAAAACATTACACAAAAAACTAAAGATCGAGTAACACGAACCCCACTAAAAACCTGGGGTTAACTGCTCCATTAGTGGCACCCGTCGTGTTTATCTAGTTGGCTATGTGTTCCGGGCATGAGGACATTTATCATAGTTTATTTGTTTCATTCTTTATACCAAAAGTTCCGGTTGTCACTATAACATATACTTTTCAGTACAAAAATATCTTGTTCTTAATTCAGGACCAATGTAATATTTAGGACCTTCTGATTATCCTGGACCAAAGTATTATTTGGTCATCTCTACATTGACCTTGCTGAATTTCTTTGAACTTTAATAATACAATCAATATCAATGTCGATTCAACATTATGTGATAAAGTTTGTCAGTGACTTGCGACAGGTCGGTCGTTTTCTGAAAGTGGCGTTAAACACCATGACCCAAACATCAATGAGAGCGGATGGAATCACTACATGAAATATGGACATAATAACGCCAGAACAAAAATGCACATAGGCATCCAAGGGGCTTAACTGGACTTTTAAAAACTAAGTAAAAGGGTATTTTCTTTCGAACAGTATGGATCATTCTTTATCAGCGCTGGATTAACCCTTAGGCAAAATAAGCACGTGCTTAGGGCATCAAGGGCCAAAGGGGTACCACAAATATCCGGCCACAAGGCAATTTATTTTATCAGCCAGATATTAGGCTCAAAAACACACCAACAATTTTTGAAAATGTAAGAAATATAAAATAAAAAAGGCATTTGACAATTATGTTGAGACTTGGCATCAAGAGGTCGTGTTAGTTTTTACATGATGCAAGTGGAAGATGTGGGGGCACTTAGGGCATACATTGGCTTTTATCCTGCCCTGTCCTTTATAAGTATTCTAGTTAATAACTGGCATAGTAATATAACAAAAAAATTAATATAATAATATAAATAACTATTAGCACAAGTTACACCAATATAAGGGTCAATGGCTACTAATTAGTTATCCTCCTCAACAGAGGCCACCCATCTTATAAGGCCAGATTTCAAATGCATTGAAATAGTAAAATAATAAACAATTATCCCCCCTCAAGAGAGGCCACCCATTTCAGTGCATTTGAAATTTGGCCTCGTAGGACAGATGGCCTCTCTTGAGGGGATCATTTATTAGTATTTTGCTTACCCAGGGCATTTGAAATCTGCCGTTATAAGATGGATGGCCTCTCTTGAAGGGAATAATTAATTAGTATTTTACTTTCTCAGCGCATTTGAAATATGACCGCTTAGGACAAGTGGCCTCTCTTGAGGGGGTAATTAATTAGTATTTAACTATATCAGTGCATTTGAAATATGACCTTATAAGATGAGTGGCCTCTGTTGAGGGGGATAACTAATTACTAAGTAGTATCAATAATAATATATTGAGGGAACGATATGATATGTTGTGGGAACAAAATAATATATTGCTGGAACATTCATGTGTAAAAATGATATAGCTTTTTTAAAAGTACATTTAAGACAAAAGCAAACAGTTGTTCTTCCTGTATAGTGTTATCGCGCTTTCTCCTCCGAAAACGAATATAAAATTGAAAAATGATGTATTCCCGTATTTTGTCTCGATATCTGTCCAGAACAATAAAAAAAAAACCAGAAACGAGATCGAATATGAAAATAATTTATGAAAAGTACAATTTGATTCCTACTAGCACAACACAACTGTCCCTATCCCGTCGCCACCAAATTGTCCGTCCATACGTTCGTCATTCTTTCGCCCCTAAATGTTTTCACTACTTTCGACTACTACTTACACAAGAGAACTGTCCCAATACTGCCGTCATCCATATTAAAAATAATTGTCAATACGATTTTATTTCCGTATAATGTCTCGATTGTTGCACAGAATAATAATAACCAAAAACGAATTCGGAAATGAAAATACATTCTAAAAGGTTGAATTTGGATCCTACTTCCACAAGAAAACTGTTCCTATCCGGTTGTCTGGGGGAGGGGGGGAGTTGGGTGCATAATAAATATTACCTTTTTTGTGTTATTATTGAATTGGAAACTCGATAATTATTATGTAGTCCTTTTACGGTACGGAGGTCCCGGATGGTTCATTAAGTAAGGTAGTTAGATTACCTAACAACTCATACAAGCCTATCACCAATACGGTGTGTGTTCGCACCCGGATTTGTAAGTTACAAAAAAGGGTGCACTCAACTCGCAAGTGATAAAGTTGATCAGTTGCTTGTCCAAGGTCGGTGGTTCTCTCCGGTTACTCCGGCTTCTTCCACCACTAAAACAGGTCGCCATGATATAGCTAAAATATTGCTGAAAGTGGCGTTAAACACCAAAATTCAATCAGTCTTAGCGGTACGGTAATTAAACAGTGAGTATGTAGTAAAGAATAAGAAGGCAACATACACACATCACAAATACAGTAAAAATTTACGATAAATCTATATATTACATAACACAACAAATTCCATATATTCGGGTCTGTTGCTACATTAATTTTCTTTATTGTCATTCAACATCGTTATCAGTTGTGGCAAATTAATCGTTATTAAAGGCTTAATCAATGCAATTTAAAACGTTTTTTTTTTTCATGAATTTTATTATTTTGTTTTACTTTAAATGTAATATGTGGGTCCTTTGTGTTGATTAAAATGCTCCTTATGGTCCTTTGTGCTTCTTTGTGTACAAAGGAGGTCCTTTGCGGTATTTATGGAAACCGTAGAGAAATCACATGACAAGATACTTCTGGGTTACTGGCAGGTAAAATCTTAATGTATACTCTGTATTATAACTGCTTAAACTGGTTTTAAATAATGATTCTCATGAATTTAACTTGTGTGTAAAATCAGCCTTTTCCTGATTTAATCTGCCATAATTTTTCTTATATTTATTACTAAATACTTTAGAATTGAAAATTGTGTATTCATTTACTATTTGAAGTTCCCCATATGGTTCCTCGAATGTGTAAGATAAGCGGTCACTGCGCGTCCATCGTCACTTGTTTGGAGGTCGTTCGATAAGGCAACACGCAAAATGGATCAATTCCGAATAATTAAACGATATAGGTCTGAGAAAGATCCTGATTTGCAAAGCTATGAAGGAAAGTCAATCAGTGCTTGTAGTAGAGACGATTTGGAATGTTATTGCAAAAAAATAANGGGAACAAGATAATAATGTTGTGGGAACAAAATGTCTTTCTTGTGTGAACAATGATATGTTGTGGGAACAAAATAATAATGTTGTGGGAACAAGATAAAAAAATTCTCGTATGACCTTAATCAGCCATCATAAATTTAAAAAAAATTCGCGGTTTACTCATTCATGTGTAAAAATTATATAGCTTTTTCAAAAGTACATTTAAGACAAAAGAAAACAGTTGTTCTTCCTGTATAGTGTTATCGCGCTTTCTCCTCCGAAAACGAATATGAAATTGAAAAATGATGTATTCCCGTATTTTGTCTCGATATCTGTCCAGAACAATAAAAAAAACCCCAGAAACGAGATCGAATATGAAAATAAATTGTGAAAAGTACAATTTGATTCCTACTAGCACAACACAACTGTCCCTATCCCGTCGCCACCAAATTGTCCGTCCATACGTTCGGCATTCTTTCGCCCCTAAATGTTTTCACTACTTTCGACTACTACTTACACAAGAGAACTGTCCCAATACTGCCGTCATCCATATTAAATAAAAAAAAATAGTTGTCAATACGATTTTATTTCCGTATAATGTCTCGATTGTTGCACAGAACAATAAAAACCAAAAACGAATTCGAAAATGAAAATACATTCTAAAAGATTGAATTTGGATCCTACTTCCACAAGAAAACTGTTCCTATCCGGTTGTCTGGGGGAGGGGGGAGTTGGGTGCATAATAAATATTACCTTTTTTGTGTTATTATTGAATTGAAAATTCGATAATTATTATGTAGTCCTTTTACGGTACGGAGGTCCCGGGTGGTTCATTAAGTCAGGTAGTTAGATTACCTAACAACTCATACAAGCCTATCACCAATACGGTGTGTGTTCGCACCCGGATTTGTAAGTTACAAAAAAGGGTGCACTCAACTCGCAAGTGATAAAGTTGATCAGTTGCTTGCCCATGGTCGGTGGTTCTCTCCGGTTACTCCGGCTTCTTCCACCACTAAAACAGGTCGCCATGATATAGCTAAAATATTGCTGAAAGTGGCGTTAAACACCAAAATTCAACCAGTCTTAACGGTAAGGTAATTAAACAGTGATTCTGTAGTAAAGAATGAGATGGCAACATACACACATCACAAATACAGTAACAATTTACGATAAATCTATATATTACATAACACAACAAATTCCATATATTCGGGTCTGTTGCTACATTCATTTTCTTTATTGTCATTCAACATCGTTATCAGTTGTGGCAAATTAATCTTTATTAAAGGCTTAATCAATGCAATTTAAAACGTTTTTTTTTTTCATAAATTTTATTATTTTGTTTTACTTTAAATGTAATATGTGGGTCCTTTGTGTTGATTAAAATGCTCCTTATGGTCCTTTGTGCTTCTTTGTGTACAAAGGAGGTCCTTTGCGGTATTTATGGAAACCGTAGAGAAATTACATGACAAAATACTTCTGGGTTACTGGTAGGTAAAGTCTTAATGTATACTCTGTATTATAACTGCTTAAACTGGTTTTAAATAATGATTCTCATGAATTTAACTTGTGTGTAAAATCAGCCTTTTCCTGATTTAATCTGCCATAAT
>MJUT01006633.1:0-18270 GCA_002080005.1 Gigantidas platifrons | reverse complement strand
GTAGAACCTCTTGTTAATGTTCAGTCCTAACTACAGTAGAACATCTTGTGTATGTTCAGTCCTAACTACAGTAGAACCTCTTGTTAATGTTCAGTCCTAACTACAGTAGAACATCTTGTGTATGTTCAGTCCTAACTACAGTAGAACCTCTTGTTAATGTTCAGTCCTAACTACAGTAGAACATCTTGTCTATGTTCAGTTGTAACTCCAGTAGAACTTCTCATATATGTTCAGTTTTAACTACAGTAGAACCTCTTAATTGTCATCAGTTTGAGCTAGAGTAGACACATCTTGTTTATGTTCAGTTTTAGCTACACCTTGTGTTTTTGCTAAGATTTAACCACAGTAAAACCTCTTGTTAATGTTCAGTTTAACAACAGTAGAACCTCTTGTTAATGTTCTGTTTAACTACAGTAGATCCCTGTTGAGTTTAGCTACAGTAGAACATCTTGTTAATGTTCAGTTTGACTACAGTAGATGCTCTTGTTTATGTTCAGTTTTAGAAACAGTCAAAGCCTTTTATGTATATGTTTAGTGTTGACTACAGTAGAACCTCTTATTTATTTTTAATCTTAGCTACAGTAGAAAACTTTTGTATATGTTCAATGTTAACTACAGTAGAAACATTTTGATTATGTTCAGATTTAAGTACAGCAGAACCTTTTGTTTATTTTCAGTTTAACTACAGCAGAACCTTTTGTTTATTTTCAGTTTAACTACAGTAGAACTTTTTGTTTATTTTCAGTATAACTACAGTAGAACCTTTTGTTTATTTTCAGTTTAACTGTAGTATAACCTTTTGTTTATTTTCAGAATTAAGTACAGCAGAACCTTTTGTTTATTTTCAGTTTAACCACATCAGAATCTTTTGTTTATTTTCAGTTTAGCTATAGTAGATCACACATGTTTATGTGCAGTGTTAACTACAGTATAAATTCTTATTAATTTTTGGTTTTAACTACAGTAGAACCTTGTGTGTGTATGTGTGTGTGTTCAGTTAAACTAGAGTAGAACTTTGTGTGTGTGTTCAGTTTAACTACAGTAGAACTTTGTGTGTGTGTGTGTTCAGTTTAACTACAGTAGAACTTTGTGTGTGTGTTCAGTTTAACTACAGTATAACTTTATGTGTGTGTTCAGTTTAACTACAGTAGAACTTTGTGTGTGTGTGTTCAGTTTAACTACATTAGAACCTTGCGTGTGTGTTCAGTTTAACTACAGTAGAACCTCTTGCTTATGTTCAATTTAATCTACAACAGAACCTCTTGTGTCTTCAGTATTATCGTAGAACCTCTTTTTTAATTCACCTTGCCAAATGCAATATGAGCTATTGACATCGCTTGGCGTCCGTTAACTTTTCACATTTTAATTTTCTCATCTGAAACCACGTTGCTACATGAATCGAAGTATATAAGTAAGATTCTCTATAAATATTGTTCATTTCGTCTCGATCCCGTTACTAATACGGCCACCACAGACAATTTTTGTTTTTGATTCGCCGATCCAAAATAAATCTTCTCCTCTGAAACCTCGTGTCCTAATGAACCGAAACTTGGTAGGAGGGATCTATGTAATGTCATCTATACATATGGTTCATTTTGTCCTGATTCGCTGATTGGTTGTGTTCTAAAAATAAATTATCCTCTAAAACCGCTTGGCCAAATAAAGAGAAACTTGTTAGGAAGCATCTATAAAGATAGCTCATTTCGTCCCGATCCGTTTACAAACATGGTTGCCACAGGAAATTCTTTTTAGCTCACCTCGTCCGTCGTATGTTGTCGTCTGTCAGAAGTTTTTCACATTTTAATCTTCTCCTCAGAAACCACTGAGTCAATTTAGACCAAACTTTGGTGGAATGGTCCTTGGATGACCCCCTTCCAAAATTGTGTCCGGCGATCCCGACTTCCAACCAGGATTGCCGCCAAGCTAAATATAAAAAAGGGGGGATGAAATTTAAAAAAAAATCTTCTCCTCTGAAACTACTGATCCAATATCAACCAAACTTTGCTGAAATGATCCTTAGGTGGTCCCCTTCCAAAATTGTGTCCGGCATTTCAGACCTCCGACCAAGATGGCCGCCAGAGCCGAACTTAATTTAACATAATACCCTATGGGAAATTCCCATAAAAATCTTCTTGTCTGAAACCTTTTGCTTAATAAGAACTAAATTTTAATGAAATAGTCACTGGATAGTTCTCTTCCAAAATTATGTCTGGTGGTCCCGCCCTCTGACCAAGATGGCTGCACAGCTGAACTTAGCTTAACATAGGACCCTATGGGAAATTCAAATAAAAAACCATCTTGTCTGGAACCAGTAGCTCAATTAAAACCAAACTTTGGTGGAATCGTCATTGGATGGTCCTTTTCCAAAATTGTGTCTGGCAGTCGCGCTCTCCCACCAAGATGGCCACCACAGTGCAGTTGCGTTGTTATTGAAAGCAGCTTTGATCCAGGTCAGCGATTACAGGCTCCTGGGAGCCTCTGGTTTCTAAAAAAATCTTCTCATCTTAAACTGCTAGGCCAAATAAACCGAAACACCATATATTAGGAAGCATATATGGAAGGTCCTCTATAAAGATTGTTAATTTTGTTCCGATCCATTGCAAACATGGCCGCCATAGCCAATTCTTGTTTCTGGTTGGTCGATCTCTAATAAATCTTTTCCTTTGAAATCACTAATCCTGTAGAAAGTTTCCATGGCCGTTATAGACAGTTCTTGTTTGCGATTGGTCAATAAAACAAATCTTCTGAATTTCTAAGACCATTTTGCATAATTAATTGAAATTATGTTCTGTATAAAGTTTCCTCAAAGCATAATGAATCGTGAACGACACTGGCTCTGCCCATTGAGCCTCTAGTTTTAGTTGTTTACCTACAGTAGAGCCTCTTATGTATTATTTAGATTTGTTTAATATATCATCAGCTTCGTCCTGCTCTGATTGTGATATTTTATACAGTATTTTTAACCTCGTTTTGAAACTAAATATTCAGTTTTCGGCATATTTATTCCTTAATTGTTGATTTATTAAACGTGAAATAAATATTTGGCAAGCATATATTTATTTTTATACAGATAAAATGGCAACGTCCAGTGATGTGTCATGTAGTATATGTGAGGCACGGCATACAATAAAAAATGCTGACGATTGGTGTCCAGAATGTGAGGAAGGTTTGTGTTCGGAATGCCTTGAATACCATAACGTGTCTAAATATACAAAATCACATGAAGTTATATCGATCGAGAACTACCATAAAATACCCCAATCTGTGTCTAAGATAGTCCATTGTACAGAACATGACAGACAACACCAGAACTATTGTCCTATGCACGAAAGTCTGTGTTGTCCTCTATGTATATCTGAAGATCACAACGACTGTGTTGGATTGTTAGCAATAGAGAACATTGTCAAAACCACAAAGACATCAGCTATGCTTGACAGTATTGAGGATACTTTGAAAGACATTTCCAGTAACATGGAAAGAGTGATACGGGATAGGGAAGAGAATCTTACAAAAATCACGGATCAACGGCAAAAAATCCATAACGAGATACAAGAAGAGCGCAGAAAAATAAATGAGCACCTAGATAAATTAGAAGAACAAGTAATTGGAAACTTGGATACTGAGGAGGCGAAAATTAAATCAGAAATTGAAAACCTGCTGGAAAATCTAAACAAGAAGGCAGTAACTATTGCGATGTTACAGAGTAAATTATCAGCTCTGAAACTTTACGGGTCAGATCTACAGACATTTCTGGGAGGAAGAACAATCTTACGTGAAGTTGAGGAGGAAGAGATGTGTGTGACAACGTTACTGGAGGACAAGTGTTTACAGCAAATTAATTTGTGTTACCGATCTGAAGCAAAGATGGCGGCGATAAACAATATTGAAATCTTTGGTTCGGTATGTAGAGAAACAAACCCTCCGGCTATACATATAAAGAGAGGAAAAGATAAACAAGCCCAGATAATGACCTTTACACCACCAGTAAGGAATGTGTCAATCCATGATATAAATCTGGTACTGATGAGGAAGAAAGAACGTGTTTGTAATCAAATTACAGGATGTACTATTACTCCAAATGGTAAATTTATATTTGCTGACTATGTCACGACAGGATTACATATCCTAAATGAAGATTGGACATCTGACAACTTAGATACCAAACTATCAGCCATCTATGCCGCTTTCGACGTTACTTGTATTGATGATACAAGGTTAGCAATTTCAACTGGAATACATAAAAAAATTAACATCATAAACATTGCTTCTAAGAAGATTGAGAAAATAATTGACACCTCTAACAAGTGTTATGGGATAACACAGTATGAAGGATCATTATTGTTTTGTGAGGAATCGAGAGGTATTTCAAGATTACAACTATCTGACGACAGTATATCACTGTTAGTTAAACAAGAAGGGATTCCTGACTACACGTATGTTATAACGTCTGGATACAACATATACCATACAAATTATATAACCAATACAGTCAGCTGCCACAAGATAAATGGTGATAAATTATGGGAATTCCAGGATGAAGCTATAATTAGAAATCCATTTGGTGTAGCTGTTGATAGAGATTTGAATGTTTACGTTGCCTCTAGTGGTAACAATAGTGTGGTCGTGATATCACCTGATGGAAAACGTTGTAGAACGGTGCTCGGGAAATCAGATGGAATAGATCAACCTACAGCAATCTACTTTGATAAAGTAAAAAACTACTTAGTTGTTTGTAATTATAATGCAACAGCTTTTCTTTATAAGGTTGAATAATCGTGAGAGTTTACTTTTACACAGTGGAACTCGAAGAACTTTGAGAGAAAGAAAACAATTAATTAAGAATATCTGTGACATACATGAATAATTCTTCTTTTTTTAATCATTAAATTTGTTCTCCACCGCATATAACTTTTCACCTGACTTTTTGCATGAGTTACATGACATAGAGTAAATAGGGCACACTCATCTTTCACACTGACTTCACACTTTCGGTTGTAGTGGGGTTTACACTCACTTCACACTTTCGGTTATAGTGGGGTTCACACTGACTTCACACTTTCGGTTATAGTGGGGTTCACACTGACTTCACACTTTCGGTTATAGTGGGGTTAACACTGAATTCACAGTTTCGGTTATAGTGGGGTTCACACTGACGTCACACTGACTTCACACTTTCGGTTATAGTGGGGTTCATACTGACTTCACACTTTCGGTTATAGTGGGGTTCACACTGACTTCACACTTTCGGTTATAGTGGGGTTCACATTGACTTCACACTTTCGGTTATAGTGGGGTTCACCTTACTCAATCTTTCGTTCCCCGTTTAGTTTTTTGTCTTTGTTTTGTAGTACATTGTTTTTTCTAATTTTCTAATATTTTTCATTGTATTGTCTAGTGTTCTTGAAATTATGAGGGTTTGTTCCCCTGTCTTACAGCATACCAGACATTTTATCAGATGTAGCAATGAAACACCCTTCAGTAAAGTTAAATGAAGAAATTCATATTTTTTAGCTCAACTTTTCAAAGGCCATATGAACTTTTGCCATCACGTAGCATCAGTTCATCGGTCATTTCTAGTATCTCGTAAGACATTCACATTTAAAAAGTGTCATCTGAACTCACTGCGCCAAATAACACCACACTTAGCTAGCTCACTGAAACAACACTCAGCAGGTAGACATGTTGTTCCACTACTTGGACACCTTATTCTGATTCCGAGCGAATCAATATTTGTTATTACTCCTTAAGNACTCCCCTTCGTATGCAGAAGTAATATTACTGGATGCGATTAAAAGGGAACGTCAGCACGGGTTGAAACGACAAAATTAACGGCATATGTTTTCTATCAAGCCTTACCGATAGTTCTAGTTCGGTGAATGTGATGGATATGTTCAACTCCGCTGCCCGGTGTACACAAATTCATGATTATCGTCATTATTCATCACCTATGCTCTGAGGGACCACCATTGTATGGTAGTTGGATTTACAAATACATATGCAATTAGTACCTATCATCACTAACGTTGTGAGTTCGAATCCCGCTCGAGCGAGGTGTGCTCGATACAACCTTATGTGATCAAATTTGTCAGTGACCTCAGGTCGGTGGCATTCTACCGGTACTACGGTTTCCTTCGGCAATGAAATTGACGTCACGATATAACTGAAATATTGTTGAAAGTGGCATTAAGCACCATAAAAGAAACCAACCAACAAACCAGTAGTTCTAGTTCCATCCCCATCTCCGCTGTAGACAAATCCGTGGTTATCGTCATTATGCATCACCGATACTTTTATGTTGCACTAAATGACATTTAACCACGAATACAGAAGTAGCTCGGTATGAATCACAATCCCACAGGACCATATTCAATACCTTATTCAGAACTGAAATTGTTGTCTGTCATGTCTGAAAAATCCAGATACGAATCAGAATCGAAACTAAATCCATGCAAGGTTAAAGTAATATCTGAGATATTGTCCATTATGCTTTTCAAACCAGTTGATAATAAGAAAGATGACAGAGATCAACGTCCCTTTCTTATTATTTCGTTTGTCACCGAAATGCCGTGATGCCATTAACCTGGGCAATGTCTTTATAAAAATCAATCAAATCTAAAATGTGTCCCTATTTTATCAGTCTGTTCCATTTGATCTTATATACATATTGAACACATACTGTATCAGTGTAATGGCGTGTTCTAGAAGAGTGTGGTAGATTGTGCGTTCTGTCCCAGGTCCGGTCAAACCAAAGACAAAAATAAAAGGTGTTTGTTGTTTCTCCGCTAAGCACGCAGCACTAAGAGGCAGAACAAACGGAATCAGGATAATATTTCTGTTTGGAACGACATGTCTATCTGTGGACCATTATTTCAGTAAACTAGTACTATAACAATCCAACTGAGAGTGTTGGTCTAGTAGAAAGCGGATATCATATCGATATTTAACTTGTCGCCATGATATAGCTGAAAAAGTTCTCATATGGCGCTAAACAGCAATCACTCACTCACTTTATTCCTATTTTCTATCTATTCTACAACTACTATAACCACGATTTTCAACTGTATGCAACTACAAATAAGTCTAACGGAAAGTTTGAAGGTACCAATGGGGTAATAAGAATCCGTATAAATCGAAGAAGAACAGACAACACAATGGCCAAGCGAAAAAGGACAAACAACGATCTACAAAACATAAATATAAAACTAAAGATCGAGCAACACAAACTCAACTAAAACCGGGGCGAACTCAGGTGCTTCGAATAAGGTAAGCAGTTCCTGCTCCACTAGTGACACCCGTAGTGTTAATCTAGCTACAAACACGGTGATAAGTCATGAATGATGAATGGACCGGGAAGTGTTTACGACAAGTGGAACATGTCCGTGGTCATTTGTGACACGTATATTCCATAACGTTCAACCAAGTGCAAGTTCTCAATTCATAATGACATATGTTGCGACACCTTTTGTCAGCAAAATTTTTCGAAGAGATGTGTAAGCCAAATATCATGATCCTTTACTCATTAATTGACAACTTAACTAAAATTGTTATGGATTCTGTCAAGAATTATGTCAGACAATGCGCATACCATGTAAGAGAAGACATAACAAATGCATAAGTTTTTCCGAATAGGTTTAAGCTATGAAGTCGTCGAAACACAATAACATTTAACAAAAACTTAACGGATCAATCAGCACTCCCGCGACAGCTATCTTCCAATATTCATGACCTGTTTTACCTTCATGACAAGTATGTTGATGTACCTGCAGAAAAAGCTTCTAACACTATCGTTTTTTTTTATGTAAATCACATAATCAAGGTAGAAAGATAATCGTTTTGCCAATACTAGGAAAAGTCTTGGAATCTTGTCTTGGAAAAGGCTTTTAGACAATAGATGCATTCAAAACATAAAGTAGCTTTTTTTCAATACCAATATGTCTACGTCCTATACTGATAGCTAATGGAGAGGTCTCATCCTGTCTCGGTATCAGAGAAAACTTGAGTTGCATGTATATATTGTTTGAGTGTGATTATTGTTAAACGTCAATTGGACAAGTTTAAAGCTATATCATGGCGAGGACAAGTTACATTCGATGACGTAATGTCTGCCTAGACCTATACCCTTAGTTTGAACCAACAGTCCGCGGGTAGACCTGTCGCTCCACATTATCCTGATTCCTAGTCGACCAGTCCTTGCTATTGCTTCTTAATGATGCGTGCAAATGCATATTTTATTGTCTTTGCTTCTACTCCATCGTGGTTCGAACACACAATCTACCACATTCGAGGTTAGCATGCTACCTATTACACCACTGATGTGGTTTGGAAAACTTGAGTCAGATCTATATATATATTATCTGTGTGCTTTTATGATCACATGTACATTGTGATGATAATTTAAAAAAAGAAATATATTCCTCATCGTCAGTAACAGTTTCAAATTCTAATCGGATGCAGAATCGATATTCCTACCACACATATTTACACACAACCGCACATTTTCCTGGTTTGGTACATGCACTTCAATAAAACGTGACGGGATTAAACTCGTTTTAATGGGCATACATATCTCCCCTTAGTGAAAGGGTGCGATCATACAAGTGATTTCCACATACGAGTAAAATGTCAACACTCACATATAACTTATTTGATATCATGGTGATCATTCAAATGTCAGTCTAAACTTGGTGACTTTGTTATCACCACTTCTGATTCATACGATTTCGTGTAGAAACGAAATAAACTATTCCATTCTACTTGTTGCCTTGTGTGCGTTATATATAAGGGATTATTTACTAGTTCCATGTCATCCATATTTGATATCGTAACATTATAATAGAAAAGCATGATAAAAACATAGATATCAAATTTAGTATGACGACGTTTCTGGATTAATCTTCATCAGGTAATCTGTACGTTAATCTTCATCAGGTATAATCTGTACGTTAATCTTCATCAGGTATAATCTGTACGTTAATCTTCATCAGGTAATCTGTACGTTAATCTTCATCAGGTAATCTGTACGTTAATCTTCATCAGGTATCATCTGTACGTTAATCTTCATCAGGTATAATCTGTACGTTAATCTTCATCAGGTAATCTGTATGTTAATCTTCATCTGGTATAATCTGTACGTTAATCTTCATCAGGTATAATATGTACGTTAATCTTCATCAGGTATAATCTGTACGTTAATCCTCATCTGGTATAATCTGTACGTTAATCTTCATCATGTATAATATGTACGTTAATCTTCATCAGGTATAATATGTACGTTAATCTTCATCAGGTATAATCTGTACGTTAATCTTCATCATGTATAATCTGTACGTTAATCTTCATCAGGTATAATCTGTACGTTAATCCTCATCAGGTATAATCTGTACGTTAATCTTCATCAGGTATAATATGTACGTTAATCTTCATCAGGTATAATCTGTACGTTAATCTTCATCTGGTATAATCTGTACGTTAATCTTCATCAGGTATAACCTGTACGTTAATGTTCATCAGGTATAATCTGTACGTTAATCTTCATCTGGTATAATCTGTACGTTAATCTTCATCAGGTATAATCTGTACGTTAATCTTCATCTGGTATAATCTGTACGTTAATCTTCATCTGGTATAATCTGTACATTAATCTTCATCTGGTATAATCTGTACGTTAATCTTCATCTGGTATAATCTCTACGTTAATCTTTAGTATGAAGACGTTTCTGGATTAATCTTCATCAGGTAATCTGTATGTTAATCTTCATCTGGTATAATCTGATATTCTAATTTTGTAATAAAAGGGGTCATTTACAAGACCATCCAGATTTGGTATCATAACAATGAAAACAGCATTCACCATAATTACTATGATATTCATGCGTATGTTGAAGGTTCAAAGGCGGGCGAGTTTCGTTAATACGACATATGAAAAAAAAAACATATCTTTCCAAAGCAATTGTGCAGATGTTTTTTTTTCTTATACCTTAAAATTATAATGAGAAAAAATATCAAAACATAGATATCAAATTTAGCATGAAGTGTTTCTGGATTAATCTTCATCCGGTATAATCTGTACGTTAATCTTCATCAGGTATAATATGTACGTTGATCTTCATCATGTATAATCTGTACGTTAATCTTCATCAGATATAATCTGAAATTCTAAAGATTGGAAATCAAATAATTTAAAAGTGTACGTTAACACATGGGCTTATTACAAAGGGCTATTCACCGTTAATATAAAAAAAAATACAATTAGCTGAGGTTTTCTTTGCATTATACCATCACACATTAATTATTTACATAATTTGCATTAATTCACGGTATTTTATTCTTAACATGTAGAGAAATGAATGCAAATATCAAACTGTGTAAACTCAAATATAAGTGAAGTAAGAAAACAAACAACAAATCAAAAAACAAAACAAGACAAAAAAAAAAAAAAAAAAAAAAACAAGTCAAACAAACAATCCCTAATCTTGGTCTACAACGTTCTTATTGTTGTTATATAGCTCACACTCAGCAGAGTCGGACTTGCTACACGGACATTTGGGCAATGCATGGTGGGCCGCACAGATGAACAACACGTCAATGAACAATTGGGCCTACCTGGTAGATGATGTATGCCCGGGACAGTTTTAAGACCCAGTCCACGTCTGTCTCATAGTCACTATTAGGTTTAGAATGAGTATTATAACTCATAGGGTCCGTCGTGGTCGTGATCTTATGGTAGTTGGATTTACAACTACCTGTCATGGGAAGGTGCACTCGATAAAACTTTATCTGATAAATTTTGCCAGTGACTTGCGATAGGTCGGTGGTTTTCTCCCGGTACTCCGGTTTCCTCCACTAAGAAAACTGACTGCCACGATATAACTGAAATATTGTTGACAGTGGCGTTAAACACCATAACCCACCTAATCCTATATGTTGTATCAGAAATATGTCAACATTTAGTTTTTGGGGGGGAGGTGTAACTTTCAATCATCATTAACAAAACAATTAAGAATTTTAACCCCACCACATATGTATAACTAGTCTAGTCTTAACGTAGTACGTTGTATTATAATTGGCATGTTTGTAGACCATCAATATGTTAACCCTTAAAATGCTTAATACAGTCAAACCTGCCCATGCGGTCACCTCTATTAAACAGTCACTTGTATTAAGCGGTCACCTTTTACTTGTCTTGTCATAGCAAGTTTCCTATAAATTGAATCTCTTTTAGGAGGTCACCTGTCTTACAGCGTCACTTTTTCTATGACCCAAGTGTGACCTCTTAAATACAGATCTGACTGTATGTGTTTATTTCGTAATTTTTGACACTTACAACACAATAATAATATATTTTGTTCAGTCTTTCATTGCTTACTTCCTTTTTTGTCAAGTATTTATCAGTTTAAATGGGACATGTATCATGTATCACAACTCAATGTATATTTACCCTATTTATCTCTTTTCAAAAGATTAAATTCTAATTTAAACCTCTCTTGCAGATAGGATTGAAAAACGTTTGTTTGTTACAGGTTATAATACGACACAGTGACACTGTTGAATTCCTTTTGTGAAAACCCATGCAGGGGAGAATTCAGGATTTCAAGTTAGGAGGGGGGGCGCACTTAAAAAAATAGCGCCAAGCGGAGGGAGGCGCGAAAATTTTTGGGGTATTTCGTGTGAAAAATCACGATTTTACGCAAACAAATCATATTTTTTCCAATTTTAGGGCNGGGGGGGGGGGGGGGGGGGGGCACCGGCAGCGCCCCCCTTGGATCCGTCCCTGCCATGTACATGTGAACATGTACAAAATAACAAATTGACACTGCATGCACATTTTTAAATAGCCATAAGTAAGGAAACATCCATATTGTTATCGAGTGTGTGTATTGGGGTGGGACGGGGAGGGATGCTAGGATTTCTTGTTCGGAGATATTTCTTTTCACTTCCGAATCCGATTTGTTTTCTTATGCTAACTAAGAACTTATAGTTTTCTCTCCTATCCTCTTTTTCCGATTGCCATATAAGCTTTCTCCTAACAATAGGGTCGTGCCAAGTTGTCTTTTGATGGAATGATGATGATGCTTGTACAAGACCAACATACCGAGTAAGTTTCTGTAGTGCTGGCTCACTGACACAAAAGTCCACATCGTACATATATCTTATTCGACCAGCCGAGCAGTCGCGGGTCTTATTCCTTCATGCTAAATGATAAACAAAGGAGCAGCAGATACTAATTTTGAAGACTGTTGCGTGACAAGACCTGAATTCGAACCCACAATATACCACAGTCAAGTCGAGCACGCCAATCACCACTGAGGCAATTAAAATCTCATAAAGACATATTTTTCAACTCATGTACATTATCATGAAACTAAGCCAACCAGTCATTGGTCTTACTTCTCTATACTGATTGCTAAGCAGAAAAGCAGCAAATACTAATTTTATTATTTTGGCTTGACCAGACCTGAGTTCACACTCAGAATCTACCGCAACAAAGGCAAGAATACCAATAAATACACCGCCGAGACCATTACAAACTGAACGTTTATTTTATATATGAAAAGGGCGCTATATAAATCTGGTAAATAAATATATATATAGACATCTTACTCAACTCAAACACATTATACTAAGTTTGGGACAATCAGTTCTTTGTCTCGTTCATCATACACAATGCTGTTTGCTAAGCAGATGAGTAGAACTACTAATGTTATAGTCTTTGAGTTTACTCGACTGGGGTTCGAACCCACGATCTACCTACCACATTCAAGGCAAGCGGATCAGTCGTAACACCACCGAGGATTGTGAAGGTTAATGGTTTGTAGTATATATTTTATCTAGCGTTACCTTTTTTCAACATCATGAGTTCAAAAGGTCATGTGGTATAGCCATCCTGCCCTCGGTTTACCTCCTTATTCGATAATTATTCTTATATCTCCATAAAAAAAAAACGATATAAAAATACATAAAATTTCTTTAAATATTTATGAAAAAGATTATAATATTATATAGCTTTAAAACTATTTAATAAAAAATCAACGTTATTAAATTAAAAGTGCTGTTGCACTGAACCATTGCAAATATACAATTTTAAGTATATTCAAAATGAATAATGACAAAGTATATTTTTTTTATAAATTGCCCGGGGCAATGTACGAGATTTTAGCTAAATCTCTAATAAATTGAAAAACAAGAAATCCCACACCGTCGGAACAGTTCTAAAATACAATAGAAAAATACCACACCGTCGGAACATTTCTAAAATACAATAGAAAAATACCACACCGTCACCGTCACCGTCAGAATAGTTATAAAATACAATAGAAAAATACCACACCGTCAGAATAGTTCTAAAATATAATAGAAAAATACCACACTGTCAGAACAATTCTAAAATACAATAGAAAAATACCACACCGTCAGAACAGTTCTAAAATACAATAGAAAAATACCACAACGTCAGAACAGTTCTAAAATACAATAGAAAAATACCACACCGTCAGAACAGTTCTAAAATACAATAGAAAAATACCACACCTTCAGAACAGTTCTAAAATACAATAGAAAAATACCACACCTTCAGAACAGTTCTAAAATACAATAGAAAAATACCACATCGTCAGAAAAATCGTAGAAAGAGGCAAAATCGATACCTTTAACACAGAAATACAAGTCATGACAGCTCACTTTCCTTGCTTGGTACAGACACGTCAATAGATAGTGGCGGGGTTAAACTAGTTTTAAAGGTCAAAACCTCCTCTATTAGTGAAATGATGAGGTTATACAAGTGTTTTCCACATGCGACAGCGTTATAAAGAGGGGGCCGTCGTGGCCGTGATCGTATGGTAGTTGGATTTACAACTACCTATGCACTCTGTTCCTATGACCACTGATATTGTGAGTTCGAATCCCACTCAGAGCGAGGTGTACAACATTATGTGATAACGTTTGTCAGTGACTTGCGACAGATCGGCGGTTTTATCCGGGTACTGTGGTTTCTTCCACCAATAGAAATGAGCACTCCAATATAACTGGAAAATTGTTGAAAGTTGCGCTTAACACCATATCACCAGCAAAACCAGACAAATTGAAGTATCAAAAGCTATTAACGGTAGTAAGCATATTTCAGTCATATTCAAATGTCTTATCGACATTAGATTAGACAGGGTCCACTGTAGTTGGTGCTCAACACATTAAATTGTCTTTAGTTCCTAGAACTCATGGATTCATCATTCTCTCTTAAATTCTAAGTTTCTCAAAGTTAATAGCTTTTTATTGCTATAGTATTATAATTTGTGATGATATATAAGTACTTTAAGCAATTTAAGCTATAGGCCCCTACCATTTCCCCCCCTTCTTCCCCTAGTATTTGTGCTATGAGGTTGCATGAAGAGTTTCAATATACCAAGGGGGTAACCGGAATCTGTAAATCGAAGAAGGACAGACAACACAATGGCCAAGGACAAACATGTGCAACGATCTACAAAACATTACACAAAAAACAAAAGATCGAGTAACACGAACCCCACTAAAAACCTGGGGTGAACTGCTCCATTAGTGGCACCCGTCGTGTTTATCTAGTTGGCTATGTGTTCCGGGAATGAGGACATTTATCATAGTTTATTTGTTTCATTCTTTCTACCAAACGTTCCGGTTGTCACTATAACATATACTTTTCAGTACCAAAATCTCTTGTTCTTAATTCAGGACCAATGTAATATTTAGGACCTTCTGATTATCCTGGACCAAAGTATTATTTGGTCATCTCTACATTGACCTTGCTGAATTTCTTTGAACTTTAATAATACAATCAATATCAATGTCGATTCAACATTATATGATAAAGTTTTGTCAGTGACTTGCGACAGGTCGGTCGTTTTCTGAAAGTGGCGTTAAACACCATGACCCAAACATCAATGAGAGTGGATGGAATCACTACATGAAATATGGACATAATACCGCCAGAGCAAAAATACACATAGGCATCCAAGGGGCTTAACTGGACTTTTAAAATCTAAGTAAAAGGGGATTTTCTTTCGAACAGTATGGATCATCCTTTATCAGCGCTGGATTAACCCTTAGGCAAAATAAGCACGTGCTTAGGGCATCAAGGGCCAAAGGGGCACCACAAATATCCGACCACAAGGCAATTTATTTTATCAGCCAGATATTAGGCTCAAAAACATACCAACAATTTTTAAAAATGTAAGAAATATAAAATAAAAAAGGCATTTGACAATTATGTTGAGTCTTGGCATCAAGAGGTCGTGTTAGTTTTTACATGATGCAAGTGGAAGATGCGGGGGCACTTAGGGCATACATTGGCTTTTATCCTGCCCTGTCCTTTATAAGTATTCTAGTTAATAACTGGCATAGTAACATTACAAAAAAATTAATATAATAATATAAATAACTATATTAGCACAAGTTACACCAACATAAGGGTCAATGGCTACTAATTAGTTATCCTCCTCAACAGAGGCCACCCATCTTATAAGGCCAGATTTCAAATGCATTGAAATAGTAAAATAATAAACAATTATCCCCCCTCAAGAGAGGCCACCCATTTCAGTGCATTTGAAATTTGGCCTCGTAGGACAGATGGCCTCTCTTGAGGGGATCATTTATTAGTATTTTACTTACCCAGGGCATTTGAAATCTGCCGTTATAAGATGGGTGGCCTCTCTTGAAGGGGATAATTAATTAGTATTTTACTATCTCAGCGCATTTGAAATCTGGCCGCTTAGGACAAGTGGCCTCTCTTGAGGGGGTAATTAATTAGTATTTAACTATATCAGTGCATTTGAAATATGACCTTATAAGATGAGTGGCCTCTACTGAGGGGGATAACTAATTACTAAGTAGTATTAATAATAATATATTGAGGGAACGATATGATATGTTGTGGGAACAAAATACTATATTGCGGGAACAAGATAATAATGTTGTGGGAACAAAATGTCTTTCTTGTGTGAACAAAATAATTAGTTGTGGGAACAAAATAATAATGTTGTGGGAACAAGATAATAATGTTGTGGGAACAAGATAACAAAAATTATCGTATGACCTTAATCAGCCTTCATAAATTATCGTATGTCATGTTTTAAAAAAAAAATCGCGGTTTACTCATTCATGTGTAAAAATTATATAGCTTTTTTTAAAAGTACATTTAAGACAAAAGAAAACAGTTGTTCTTCCTGTATAGTGTTATCGCGCTTTCTCCTCCGAAAACGAATATGAAATTGAAAAATTATGTATTCCCGTATTTTGTCTCGATATCTGTCCAGAACAATAAAAAAAAACAAGAAACGAGATCGAATATGAAAATAAATTGTGAAAAGTACAATTTGATTCATACTTGCACAACACAACTGTCCCTATCCCGTCGCCACCAAATTGTCCGTCCATACGTCCGTCATTCTTTCGCCCCTAAATGTTTTCACTACTTGCGACTACTACTTACACAAGAGAACTGTGCCAATACTGCCGTCATCCATATTAAATTAAAAAAAAATTGTCAATACGATTTTATTTCCGTATAATGTCTCGATTGTTGCACAGAACAATAAAAACCAAAAACGAATTCGAAAATGAAAATACATTCTAAAAGGTTGAATTTGGATCCTACTTCCACGAGAAAACTGTTCCTATCCGGTTGTCTGGGGGAGAGGGGGGGGGGAGTTGGGTGCATAATAAATATTACCTTTTTTGTGTTATTATTGAATTTAAAATTCCATAATTATTATGTAGTCCTTTTACGGTACGGAGGTCCCGGGGGGTTCATTAAGTTAGGTAGTTAGATTACCTAACAACTCATACAAGCCTATCACCAATACGGTGTGTGTTCGCACCCGGATTTGTAAGTTACAAAAAAGGGTGCACTCAACTCGCAAGTGATAAAGTTGATCAGTTGCTTGCCCATGGTCGGTGGTTCTCTCCGGTTTCTCCGGCTTCTTCCACCACTAAAACAGGTCGCCATGATATAGCTAAAATATTGCTGAAAGTGGCGTTAAACACCAAAATTCAATCAGTCTTAACGGTAAGGTAATTAAACAGTGATTATGTAGTAAAGAATGAGATGGCAACATACACACATCAGAAATACAGTAAAAATTTACGATAAATCTATATATTACATAACACAACAAATTCCATATATTCGGGTCTGTTGCTATATTCATTTTCTTTATTGTCATTCAACATCGTTATAAGTTGTGGCAAATTAATCTTTATTAAAGGCTTAATCAATGCAATTTAAAACGTTTTTTTTTTCTTGAATTTTATTATTTTGTTTTACATTAAATGTAATATGTGGTTCCTTTGTGTTGATTAAAATGCTCCTTATGGTCCTTTGTGCTTCTTTGTGTACAAAGGAGGTCCTTTGCTGTATTTATGGAAACCGTAGAGAAATCACATGACAAGATACTTCTGGGTTACTGGCAGGTAAAGTCTTAATGTATACTCTGTATTATAACTGCTTAAACTGGTTTTAAATAATGATTCTCATGAATTTAACTTGTGTGTAAAATCAGCCTTTTCCTGATTTAATCTGCCATAATTTTTCTTATATTTATTACTAAATACTTTAGAATTGAAAATTGTGTATTCATTTACTATTGAAAATGAAACTAGATAACACACCTACATTTCTACGAGATCAAGGAACAGTATAAAGGAGACCAAAGACATTTTAATTCTTATCATCTGATGTTCTCTTTGAGAATGACATGTTGAGTGGCTTACAGTCGCCTTCCAACAAGGAAATGCCGCAGAAAATATAATGACCTAGTGTTTATTTATATCATACCCAATGCTTGAAAAATGTATAACGATCGCAACAGGCGACAAAGGTCTAAATATTGATGATTTGTTTTATCATTAAATTTAAGAAAAGTTCAAATACAAATATATAATAGATCGGGTAATCATACGACACAGATAAACAATCTTGTTTGTGTTCGGTTCAACTACAGTAGAACCTCTTATCTATGTTGAATTTAACTACAGTTGAATCTCTTGTTTATGGTTACTTTTAAATACAGTAGAAAAATCATGTCTATGTTCAATTTTATCTACAGTACAAATACAAATACAAATATTTTATTGGCACAAACACAATTACAATAATTGGCAAAGGCCCAAAGTGAAGTTACAGTTCATGTTTATGAATAGAAGACACAATAATAATATGACACTATTATGAATACTGAATAATCTCATTTCTAAGAGTTAAACAATTATTAATGTAAGAGCAAGTTACTCTTAATACTTTTAATGAAT
>MJUT01006627.1:170289-187445 GCA_002080005.1 Gigantidas platifrons | reverse complement strand
ACAAAACCATCAACGATTACATGTGCATGAAGGAGAAGAATAAAGTCAAAGGGTCTGAAACATGTCACAAAACCATCAACGATTACATGTGCATGGAGGAGAAGAATAAAGTCAAAGGGTCTGAAACATGAGACAAAACCATCAACGATTACATGTGCATGGAGGAGAAGAATAAAGTCAAAGGGTCTGAAATATGAGACAAAACCATCAACGATTATGTGCATGGAGGAAAAGAACAAAGTCAAAGGGTCTGAAACATGAGACAAAACCATCAACGATTATATGTGCATGAAGGAGAAGAATAAAATCAAAGGGTCTGAAACATGAGACAAAACCAACAACGATTACACGTGCATGGCGGAGAAAAACAAAGTCAAAGGGTCTGAAACATGAGACAAAAACATCAACGATTACATGTGCATGGAGGAGAAGAATAAGGTCAAAGGGTCTGAAACATGTGACAAAACCATCAACGATTACACGTGCATGGAAGAGAAGAACAAAGTCAAAGGGTCTGAAACATGAGACAAAACCAACAACGATTACACGTGCATGGAGGAGAAGAACAAAGTCAAAGGGTCTGAAACATGAGACAAAACCATCAACGATTACACGTGCATGGAGGAGAAGAATAAAGTCAAAGGGTCTGAAACATGAGACAAAACCATCAACGATTACACGTGCATGGAAGAGAAGAATAAAGTCAAAGGGTCTGAAACATGAGACAAAACCATCAACGATTACACGTGCATGGAGGAGAAGAACAAAGTCAAAAGGTCTGAAATATGAGACAAAAACATCAACGATTACATGTGCATGAAGGAGAAGAACAAAGTCAAAAGGTCTGAAATATGAGACAAAACCATCAACGATTACACGTGCATGGAGGAGAAGAANAAAGTCAAAGGGTCTGAAACATGAGACAAAACCATCAACGATTATATGTGCATGGAGGAGAAGAATAAAGTCAAAGGGTCTGAAATATGAGACAAAACCAACAACGATTACACGTGCATGAAGGAGGAGAACCTTATTTTTACATTTGTATGAACTGTTCATTCTCGATTTAAATAGTTCATAGAACGCGTTGATTTAAATAGTTCACAGAACGCGTTGATTTAAATAGAACGCGTTGACTTTGATAGTTTCTATGTCTACTCCAGTAAATTCTGTAAAACATTCATAAATACAATGTATTACAAAACTAATATAATTTTGTGTTTTTAAAGGGGCATTATCTACCAAATCGTAATTTTTTGTTAACCATAAAAACTATCAGATAATATAATTGATGCCTTAATAAAACGTGTTTCTGTAACTTATAAATGTTATAAAATGTACGCGCATCGGGGGGAAAAACGTGTAACTGCTCGTGTTTTGGGATCGATCAAGAAATGGACGTCATCTTATTAATTATCGACATTGTTTACGGAGTTTGTCGAATCGTCATTAAATCAGTACAACAATGCACTTATTTCTTATTTTTTGTGAATCTGCTTTTAGTCGGTGTTAATTACAGACAAAGAACCATGCAAGTTGCAGTTAATAAGCGACAAAATACACATTATTCGTTTTTACCTGTCACTAGCACAGGCACTCGAATTCCGGACCCCCCTTTCCTCATTTGGTCCCTCCCGCGATTATGGTATGGATCTTTGTCTGGAAGTACATCTTTGTGCCATTTATCCATATTTTACAACATTTAGTGTTACAACTCTCTCGTTCTACTAACTTTTATTTCTAGGTCCAGCTGCCGTTTTACTTAAATAAACCTAAAGGTAAGAAACAATCGTCAAAATACGAAGAGGGAATCCTCGCTTCGACTCGATATTTTACAACAACGCGCCAGTTTTCAAAAGGACCTTCGCTTGTCCTCGTCTCCAAAATGATTTCCCTTGATTCCTATCTAGTTGATACGTACGAACAACACATATTTATTGATGAAATTCAAGTTTATTCTCGACGACACATCCAACTTTCCTCCACTGGTGCCGTTTCAGGAGGTTTACCGAGCATATTTTGTTTAGAGTTATTTCATTGGTTGGAAAGATTTTCGGAACTTTTTTTTAGCTTGTTCTTCGCTACGCACGGCCAATCCATTTCGTATCGAGAGGCCTATTAAGCGGGAGATTTAAACCGCGAAAAAAAGTGGAAAGTAAACCTTTTCAGCCAGTGTGTTATAAATGCACCAGAAAATGTTTGAAATGGAAAAATGCCCTTCGATGAGAGATGACTGAGAAAAGTCCTCTCGTTTTAAAAAACATCGTTAATCACTTATTCTCAAAAGTTGGAAAGTGTTCGATAAGCTGTGAAATGTGAAATATTTACCTTTATTTCATCATTTTAAAGCTATTTACCAATTTCCAAAACATATAATTTTTTGGTCAAAATCGTAGCTAATGCCCCTTTAAGCATATCGCTTTATCGTATAAGGATGTTATGTGGTCTTTCATATAAAAGCAGTATGTCCAGAATGTTAAAGAATTATGAGTTTTTCAACCTATCGGAAAAAAACATGCAACATGTACTAAAATGAGATATTGTGGTCGAGATCCAAAACGGGTGAAACTGTTTTGGGTATTTTGAAAATTACTAGTCTCAGTCGAAAAGGCAATAATTTTAAATTTCGCTTTACATCAACTTCGAGTAATGTTTTATCACAAAACTGTTTTCATTTTTTTTTGCAATAAGGTCTACATGGTGGAGTAAACCATTTTCAGAGAGTAGAGATTCTGTTGAAGTATTAGACAAACTTCGTTCCTATAATACCGATTACCCTATATAGTTAGATCTCTTTTTTTTTCATCGATAGATTTCGTTTTCTAGTAGACCGAATAATCTGTCTTTGTGTGGTTATATTTGTCATTATATATTTCCTTTTTATTATTTGGACATTTATTATTTTTTTAAATATTTTTTCTGCCACACTTAGTACAAGAGACAGATTATTCGGTCTAGTTTTCTAGAAGGTCGATCTTTCCCACTAATTTGTATTTGTGGGTATACGTATTGTTTAAATACCCCCAGATTGTATATATAGTGTTCATAGAAGATATCCGCATTATTTACAATAT
The DNA here is from genome assembly GCA_002080005.1 of Gigantidas platifrons. NCBI lineage: Eukaryota > Metazoa > Mollusca > Bivalvia > Mytilida > Modiolidae > Gigantidas > Gigantidas platifrons. The sequence continues at coordinate 184,371 of MJUT01006627.1, read as the reverse complement.
TGTCTGTATTCAGCAAGGACGTATATACGTCCTTGTATTCACCCACAAAAATCTGTATTTCTTGTGAAAATATAAGAATATCATGACAGACTTATAGTTCTGAAATTTAAAATATATGAATATTCAGTACTCTGCATGCCTTTTGCTTTTGTATGTACAGTATGTGTATGTGTGTTTATTGTTTGATTACATATATTCGGTAAAAAGCTCATTAGAGCTTGTGTTTTATTTGTTATTACCATGCCGAATCAAAATAAAGTTTTCTATGTCTATGTCTATGTCGACATGTTATTTCAACAAGTGGTTATTTTTAGTCAAATAATGTGAAAATAGATAAATTTAGGAGCTGGGAATACTTGTATGGCTCCAGACCCAGTGCCGTGGGTTGACATTTTTTAGGAGTGAGACATTTCATGTACAAGAAAACACTTCTTAAATATTTTTTCATCTTATCAATCAAAACAATTTTTTCCTATCTTTTGTTAAAATTGTTCGAATTTCATTTAATAATTTACTCTCTACATAGCCCGTCGGTACCCCATTTTTCCTGGATTTTGTTGTAAAGAACTCTTCAGTTTGTGAAGTAGAAAAGGTGTATTAATTTGGTGGAGGCCTGATCAGGGTGGTTACACGGGTAAACAATAGGAAACTTTCATAAAAGTTATTTATCGACTGTAAAACTATCACAAACAACATGAACTTTTCAAAGGGGACATTATTCAAATGTTTGGTAAGTCGTTTTACATCATATCAATCGATTTTTACAGTTTTCTTGAGACATTATTAGTGGGTCATTTTGGGTCAAATGGTCCCGTCGGAACTCGTTGTTGAATATTATTGTGAAATACAAATACAAAGGTCAAGCAATAATATTTATCACAATCATCGTTCATTAATGTTTTGATTGTTCAAATATTATATAGAAATAAAATGGCAAACTTTATTTTGATCGGAAACACAGTTCAATAAGTTTGATTTAACTTTGTGTAAACGTCTGTTTATTTTTAGACCATTATGACTGATATTGATTAAATTTTAATACTGACAAAACTTGATAAATTATAACTGAAATACATTTTTCGTTTATTTTACCCCCAACAAAATCATTACTCTCAATCAGCTTATCACCACATAATTCTAATCTGTGAGAATGGGCCACTCTCAGATAGTACACATGTACTTACAAAAGAGTACATTTCATATTGTTTTCACTATTTGCTGTTACATTTTAATTTGGTTGTCATATTATCTGCCACCTACATGTCCAAAGAAGTCCTTGCATGATGAAAAGAAAATTTAAACAGTGATGATCAACAATTCCACCAATATCAACAAAACATACAATCACCTCTCACCTCAAATCATTGAACATGAAAAAGACCATGACATGTGACATTGAAAATCCAGACCCTTTCTAGGGACAGGTATAATAATGTGGTGGGGTTAAGCATCTTAATGGGTCCCAATCCTCCCCCTCTTGATAATTTGATCTCTCAACAGCAATACAGATACAATAGAAATGATAAAAAAAAACCATGCACAGATTTGCTTCCACTCAAAAATACCAAGATGAATGACAACATAAGACATGGATAGCACAGTAGCACACAAATATCTATTATGGGCTATCCCTCAAAAATTTATATATGAAAATTTTGCAAAAAAATAAATGAAAATAGCATGTTGCATCATAATTTTTTTTAAGTATAAAGGCATTAAAGGAAGACAAATGTTGACACAGTCTACATGTCCTTTACATCAAACTAACAATACTAAGTTAATTATGCATGGATATTATAATATATTTGCATCATGTTATTAAGTTAACAGAAATCAGGAATTTCAAGGTTAAATTATAAATGACATTATTTAATCATATAAACATATATGCCATCCAATTGTGAAGTTCATTAAATTATGGGGGCCATCCTGATCTATCTGTGCAATCAGTGTCTGTCACCACTACAGAGATTCCCAAACATGCCGGTCCGATGGACATAACCAGTATAAATCAATTCAGTCCGGAAAAACATTGGTTTCCACCGGACCGACATTTCTGGTATAAAATACTGGGTTTGTTGTATAAAAGAGCCCTGTGTGATCTCCAATTGCCCATAATTTATTTTTAATAAAACTAAAGTGAAATGTCAGATCAAAGCTCTTTTACTGTTTATTGTATCATTTATCATTCCTCCATGCTTTGATGAAGTTCAAGGACATTAACAAAATTAAAGTAGCAATCTCAGAAATGCTTTAAAGAACAAAAATATCAATATTTGAAATATAAGAATTACTCCGGACCGGACACATAAAATTTATCGGATATCAATTTGGCACTAAATTTAAACTTGTCCTTTGTGCAAGATACGATAGAGGACTTGATTTAGGCTTTTGGGAAATATTGAAACCTTTGAAATGGACAAATATTACAAACTTTTTCCTGATTAAGACAAATGGTTGAAAAGATCCACTAAAATTTTTATTTTTCCATGAATTTAAATAAAATACTTTTGCTTTATTTATATAAATTTTTTTTTTTACAAAATGTTTACTTCAAAGCAGACTTGTTTTAGCAAACAATGTTCAGAAAAATATATAGACAGTTAATTTGCGTTACTAAAACGAGAAATGGAAATTTGGTAGCCCTTGGTTGAAAGCAACCACTGCAGTAAAAGCTTGATATTTTTTCGGTCCTGCGAAATTCTGTTCGGTCTGGTGAAAAGGGAGTCTTTACCGTCCAGACCGAATGTCTTGTATTTAGTGAGACAGACTAAATGGTAATCTCTGCACTATCATTGTGAGTTTGAATCCTGCTCGTGACGGTAAGTTTTATTGATGGAGGAAACTGCAGGAGTACCTGGAGAAAACCACAGAGCTGCCGCAAGTCACTGACAAACTTTATCATATAATGTTGTATCATGTACATCTCGCCATGAACTGGGTTCAAATTCACCTCGTTAGTGGTGATAGGCACTGATTGCATAAGTAGCTGTAAAGCCAACTACCATACGATCACGACGACCCCTTACACAATTGGTACTCAAACAATATATACTCATATTAATTCTGTTTCATTGACTACAAATACATTTTTATACTAGTAATTTTTCAATACCATTCTGTGTGTTAAGTCTTCTTTTTTGACCTACAATGTGGATAATGTATATTTTGTCTATTTTTTCAGATTAAGAATGTGTAACATGATGGAGTATAGTTCTGACAGAGATGCTTTACTTGACTATTACAAACATTTACTAGTAAACAATGAAATCAGTGCCTGTAAAAAGAGAAAATTATCAGACTCAGATTCAGGAACTAATGGTTTAATATCAGCAGAAACTAGAAATGGGGAGTCGTGTAAGTGAAAGTGCAAAATGTTGCCTATATTGTATATTTGTTATACTTCATTACATGTTATAGACAGTACTCTACTAGTGCTCAAGATGTGACTTACATCATTAGAGTTATATTATTTCAAGTATTGTATCATTAATAATTGGCAAATAAATGTTAAATGAATTCAATATAAACCTGTAGGAAATAATATTTTTACCATACATTTCCCTGGAAATGTTGTGCTCCAAAGTTACATGTGGTTCATGAAGTATTTTGCATCCCATGCTCTTTGACCTTATTGAGATTGATAATGAATTTCTTTTGACCTCACCTGGTATTCAAAAATTGTTGCCTCATGCTACATAAATTGAAATTTTAGATTAGACTTGTATTAAATAGTGAATTAATTCCATGCTGTGCCAAGATACAGCTATCAAAAAAGGTTAATTTTAGACTGACTGTTCATTTTACTCTGCTATTGAAATTGACTATCCTTAATTTCACACTGAGAATCTCAGAGACTAGGATCTAACTTAGAACACAGTAACTAAATATAAACTCTCACTCTCAAATTTAAAGGGTGTATCCTCTAATTCTCACAATGACAGCAACTTAGGATTACCTCCCTTTCTCAAAATGATAACAAATATCCTCTCACTCTGACAAACACAGTAACTATCCTCTCACTCTGACAATGACAGCAACTATCCTCTCACTCTGACAATGACAGTGACTATCCTTTCACTCGGACAATGACAGCAACTATCCTCTCACTCTGACATTGACAGCGACTATCCTCTCACTCTGACAATGACAGCAACTATCCTCTCACTCTGACATTGACAGCAACTATCCTCTCACTCTGACAATGACAGCAACTATCCTCTCACTCTGACAATGACAGCAGCTATCCTCTCAGTCTGATAATGACAGTGTCGTCACAATAAAAAACATCATTGAGTGTCCGACCATCAAAGAAAGTTCCGTTTTTAGTCTTTTTATCACAAGCAAAATTGTAAAATTTATACAGTAAACAATATAACTACTGTTGCATTTCGAATATCAAAAGTAAATCTCTTGTAACCGAAAAATAACGACAATTCACTCATGTACTTAGTTGTGTTCATGAATAATTACAATGTTGTTCTGTTTCTCTTGATTTATTAGCAATATTCGAAATGCAAGTGTCCCTTTATGACCTCACAGTACAAACATTGTCATAATGAAAAATATCATTGAGCATCTGACCATGATAAACATCTTCCTTTTTGAAAAATAAAATGCATAATTAAATTTATTGGCACTTTCAATGTAGCAACAGTGATACATGTAATTCACTCATGGGCTAATGGTCATGCATGGATTACAAAGTTTCTCAGATAGATTCATGATTTATTTTTTATATTCTGAATGTAAGAGTGGTTTCAGTCTAATTGCTTGTAGCATGCAAAACAGTTAGTATTTAATAAGAACAATTGCATGGCTCCGTCTCAGAAGCACTATTTTCATTGAATGGTAAAAGGTCATTACATGAGGCATTCGAATGTGACATATAATAGTGTTTCCTCAGATCACCCATGTCTCAACATATTAATAAAGGGGAGCCAGTGAGAGATCTGATTTTGACCAGATTGGAGTAGTTTATAAATGTTAATGTCTAATGAGAAACAATTGTATGATATGAACTGAACTTAGAAAGTGGAAATTTCTTCATACACTGTATTTCCCACTGTTTAGAAAGTTAATTGGAAGTAAAATCGACTGTTTTAAAAAAAATGTCCTTACTAATATGACCTCAGTTCCCATTTCAACAAGGAACACATCCTACTTTATTATATTAAGGGTCATGGTCTCTATTCATAAATTTAAATATTAAAATAAAATAGTAATGACTTTCCATTGACCCTTTTTATTTCTGAATATATTATGATCCTCTTTGCCTCTTGTCATTTAATTTTAAATCACAGTCTTTCTTATTTTCAAATTTTGAAATAAAAAAATAACTTCCCCCTTTTCACCTTGAAATATATATATTATATTTAAAAAAAAACCTTTGACCTATATTTACCTGTATGATATAACTTCCATATATAGATAATAGGCAGTTCATATTACTCTATTTTATTTAACTGGTCGGGTGGAGTTGACCATTAAATTTACATGAGAGCATTCGATTTTATTTTGTGTATGTACAGGGCAGTTCCCGTTATTGATAATTATTTAACTGTATTCAGCAGTGTCACCGAAATCAATTCATACATACAAAAGGAATAGAACGCACGATTGAATATAACTGTATAAATGAAATTGATCAGGTAACCTGACCCTCCTAAATACATGGACTTTCCTGTAATCAGTCAACCTGTGTTAAGCCACACCCAACCAGTTGAAAAAATAGAGTAATACAAGCATATTAAATTCTTTCAAACTTTAAAAACTTTTGCAATATGATGAAAGTACATTGTGCATTATACGATATACAATTATAGCTTTTTTCACCATTTAATTTATGCGTGCAAATTTCTAGAAAATAAAATGTGAAATTATAAAAAAAGTATCTGTACATCAAAAAGGAGTAGATATTTATTACATAGGATAAATATCATAATACTTAATTTGTCATTGCAAAAATACAGACCTCTAATTCTAGGTTTCTTTTGTGAATCTGTTTTAAAAGGTTATGGATATGTGTATCTTTAAAAATCATTATAAAGTCTAAAAATGGTCAGATAAGAAATAGAATGGGGGGGGGGGAAACTGGTAATAAAAAGGGGTGTGTGTGTGTACAATAATAGAGAGATGATTGATCATATAGTAAATATCATGTAAAAAGGAGAATGGAATTTTTTGTTAAAATATGTAACATTTGGTGAAGATCATTCCACTTACTTACCTATTAATTATTGAAGCCAAACTATCATAAGGCCATATATAGATATATTTTGTTTTGCTGACTTTTGACTAACAGAAACTGACCCTACCCAAAATATTGTATGGGGAATTTCAAAGAAATGTTTTATATTATTTTTAGCTTGTTGTTTTATATCAAATTATTGTAAGCTTTTATTTACTTATTTGGGAAATGTTGCCCATCCACGTGAAATGGAGTAAGTCTTGTTTTATGAAAGCAGTATATTTTTTTAAATAAAAGATAAAGGACCAGTAGCTGTAATGGTTGTCTTTGTGGTCATTAAGCTTCGATTTCAATCAGTTTCTCAGCTGTAACATGACAAGAACAAGTTACTTTTTAGTAAATGATGATGATGTCCACTTTGTACTAGACCAACACGCTTAGTTGGATTTATATTGTGCTAACTAACTGAAACAACAGTCCATAGGTAGACAGGTACATTCATGGGGAAGCAGCAACTACCATGTTTAGTCTTTAGTTTGACCTGACCTGATTCAACCAACAATCTTCTACGCTCTAGAAGAGCATGCTAACCATAACACTACAGAAACGGTCTGATATTAATAAATGTAGTTTTTATATAAGTGACCTGTCAAGAAAATATCATCTCATTTGACAGGTGTATCTGTTTAAAATTAGAATAAACTTGATTTACATACTGCAGTCTTCACTCTAACACAGTTGCCCAAAGCCTGTGACAAGTAAAACTGGATTTGGACAAGTGAAAATTATGAAAGAATATGTTTGAATAAATTAAAATTTTTCTAAATTTGGCTTTTGGGCAAGTAGGTGAAAAACTTTAAGGCAAAGACTGATACTGGGTAGCTACCATCTTAAATAACATTAGTCACTACAAACCACCAAAGACTGATACTGGGTATCTACCATCTTAAATAAAATTAGTCACTACAAACCACCAAAGACTGATACTGGGTAGCTACCATCTTAAATAAAATTAGTCACTAAACTACAAACCACCAAAGACTGATACTGGGTAGCTACCATCATAAATAAAATTAGTCACTACAAACCACCAAAGACTGATACTGGGTAGCTACCATCTTAAATAAAATTAGTCTCTAAACTACAAACCACCAAAGACTGATACTGGGTAGCTATCATCTTAAATAAAATTAGTCACTACAAACCACCAAAGACTGATACTGGGTAGCTACCATCTTAAATAAAATTAGTCACTACAAACCACCAAAGACTGATACTGGGTAGCTACCATCTTAAATAAAATTAGTCACTACAAACCACCAAAGACTGATACTGGGTAGCTACCATCTTAAATAAAATTAGTCACTACAAACCACCAAAGACTGATACTGGGTAGCTACCATCTTAAATAAAATTAGTCACTAAACTACAAACCACCAATATATTTGATAAACATGAGTGTATAAATAAATCACCAATATGTTTGATAAAGATGAGTGTATAAATAAATCACCAATATGTTTGATAAAGATGAGTGTATAAATAAATCACCAATATGTTTGATAAAGATGAGTGTATAAATAAATCACCAATATGTTTGATAAAGATGAGTATGTATAAACAGGTTTAACCTTTATACTGTGGTGTTTTTTTACATTTATTTAACATTTATATTTGCAGCCTTAGATTCTCCATCCTCATCTTCAAATAGTGAACCAGGAAGTGACTCAGAACTTCCTGTAAAGGAAGCCAAGAATGACGAGGAAGTCAAGTCTATACCAGAAGTTGTCACACATACTGATGAAGGTCTACCTCAGCAACAGAGTGGTCCAGAGCAGGGTTCATATCAGTGTCCCAACTGTGAGAAAAGCTTTGCTTATATGGGAAACTTAAAGCGTCATATTAAAATGCATCATGGAGAATACAGGCCTTTTAAATGTGAACTGTGTACGAAGAGATTCTGGGGAAGTGACAGTTTACAGCAACACTTCAAGCGTGTCCATACCCAGGACAGACCATATGCTTGTGCCCATTGTGAAAAGAAATATTCTGTGTGTTATGACCTACAGAAGCATGTACGTGCTGTACATGGAAAAGACATAGATTGGGAGGAAGCCATACCATCAAGGCCAGACACTGACGGTATTGGTGGATCATACAAGGTTACAGGGATCAAGACAGTTTGTCTTACACAGCTCAACTTTAAATGCAAGTTTTGCAGCAGGGGATTTGCTACATCTAATGGACTGGGAGTACACCTTAAAATGCATTTTAGATGCAAAATTTGCTTAAAAGGTTTCAATACTGAAGATTCACTGAAAATTCATATGAAGAAGGCTCATGATATGGGTATGAATCAAGAATATGTCTTGTAAGAAGGTTTATAGCTAATTCCATCATCATCTTTTCTTGCCAGAAAAAATATAGCTATTTTTTTCATAAAAATTTTACTTTGCAGTTCTTCAACAATAAAAATTAAGGTCTTGTCATTGCATTCCAAAATGTACATTATTGTAAAACAGGTTGTTTTTTTCATGTGTGAAATGTTGTGATTTGTCAAAAACAATGAACATATTTCACATTATCACAAATAATAAGACACTAAATAGCATTCTGTCATAAAAGACACTTATTCCTTTTTGCTTTGATGATATGGATTTTAAGTAATCTGTTTATAAAAAAACTTTAATTAAAACAATTAAAACACTAACCTTTATACAATGTACTTATTTGAAAATAACATCTAAATGTTAGGTAATGGACAGCAATCATAAATAAGTAAGAGTAAACCATTATAAAGTAAGAATTCAAATAAATTATGTGAAATAATTTTGTTTTTACTTAACAGACTTCACAGTTTTTATATATGCTGCTAATATCATTTATACCTGATATCTCAAAATCTGATCAGCTGCTTCCATGAATAACTGTTAGTAAAAATATGACCCTTTAATAATACTGATAGTAAAAACTTTACTAACAAAAACAAATGATGGTATTTATATTGTTTAAAAGTTTGTTATATTGTAACTACATATACTTATACTTGAAATTGATACGATGATTTGGGAAACTTGTACGACGATTTGGGAAACGGCATTGCGATGTGACTTAAAAGTACAGTGCAGAATATAAAAGTATTAAAAGTACTTGTGTTTATAGACCAATAGTTATAGACCATAATTTTATTGCTAGGACAAGGAAAGATGTGGTGGAAATTTATTACAGTATTAATTTAATCACTCTAAAAGTCCCATTTAAAAAAACCCAGTCCTCTTTAAAGTTTCAGATAGAAGGTATTTTGTAAATATATACTTTGTATGTATATACAGTGGAACCTGTGCAATCCGACACCTGAGTATTCTGACATCCTGTGACATCCGACAAAAATTTATGGTCCCAAAGTAGTTCTGTTAACTAAGAAAACCCTGAGTATTCCGACATCCTGTACAATCCGACACATTTCTCTGGTCCCGTGGTGTGTCGGATTAGACAGGTTCCACTGTATATATATATAGACTGATGTAGACATATGCAAATGTCATGTTACAATGTTTGACATAAACTTTGTCTTCCATGAAGTATATTTACAAGTTTTTATATTTTGTTTATTATGTTATGTATTTAATACATGATGCTCATCAAATGTTTTTTTTATACCATATTAAATAATACTGGTACACACTAATGAGCATTGAAATTGTAATACTGGTACACACTAATGAGCATTGAAATTGTAATACTGGAACACACTAATGAGCATTGAAATTGTAATACTGGTACACACTAATGAGCATTGAAATTGTAATACTGGTACACACTAATGAGCATTGAAATTGTAATACTGGTACACACTAATGAGCATTGAAATTGTAATACTGGTACACACTAATGAGCATTGAAATTGTAATACTGGTACACACTAATGAGCATTGAAATTGTAATACTGTCAAAGTACTTTTGTTTGTTGGTACCAATTTTCGTAGTTTCTACAAAATGTATTGATCCATGGGTTCTTACATTTGTGGTTTCAAACATTACAGGCAACAGTCAACGGAAAAATTGTATTTCGTTAGATTTTAATTTTCGTGATTTAAGTGAACTGCGAAATCCACAAAATTTGAACCCCACAATTTCATAGTATGACAAAAAATCTTTACCATTGTGTTTTGACTTGTGCAAATATTGTTTATAATTGTGATGACATGAAAACTGGTTGTCTAAATACAGATGATTGGTGTCAATAAAAGCTAACACCAGTTATTTACTTATTAACTGAAATTACTTTTTTGGTCCTTTTCAAACTTTTACATTTTATCGATTTTCAAATTAAATAGGAACAATACAGTTTTTCAATGGTATATTTAATAATATATTAGATACTACGTTAAACAGATGATTTATCTCATAGTTCTATTGTACCTTAATAAATAATGGTACAGTTCAAGGTTTTTTGACTTTTTGTCTATCATGTATATAACAACAAAAATCCAAGTATTTTTAAACAAAGTTATACTGTTTCTAAAAAATGAGGTAATATATTATGAATACAGTAATTGTCAGTTATATTTCCAATGTTCTGATTGGTCAAATTTATTGTAATGTGTGCCATAATAGATAATGATTGGTTGTTATTGACCTGACTTCATATCTGTCTTGATGAAGTATATATATAAATACATTCCAGTAATTACTTTATTCATATATATATTTTTAAAATCTTTCAGATTTTCAAATCTTGTTCAAGAATTGTAAATTTCAATATAGTGATAACTGATCACTAGATGTAACATACAGTTACTATGATGTTAGTACAAATAAAAATACAGTCAATGATTGACCTCATTTGTGAGAACAATTTACAATGTCACAAGGATAAATTATAATTGATATTACACAAACCTCTTTAGAGAGACAGCCTGTAATATAAGTCAACATTTTGTTGGCAGCTGAGGTGGTCTCTTTAGACTGGCTTCACTAAGCACTGCACTAATATTGTGTTTATCTTGCAGAAGAAATGCAGTAATCCACAGATGGTTATATTTTATACTAAATAAGAAAATTATACAATTATCGCTTGTTTGCCCCTTTTGATATTTTCTGTCAACAGGAAGTGAACTCATTTACAACTAGTTTACCAAAGCTCAACAGATAAAACATGTGAAAGGGGTAACAGAAAAAAAATGAGATTTTGCAAGTAACAAAATAAAGCTTTTATTTATCTGAAACATTTATTTGGTTAAAATAAAGCTTTTATTTATCTGAAACATTTATTTGGTTATTAAATACAACTGCAGGATAAACTATATCATGCCTTTAAAACATGTTTGTATGTTGTGACATTGAAACATTTGTATACAATCGAGATACAGTATTGAGGATAGAAGTTGGGGGCATTTTTTATCTTGTTTGTAATATTGATTCATTATTGTTTATTTATTTATATTGAATTTGCTTTAATTTTTAGCATGATTATTTTTTGTAAAAGCTTATATTTCTTAGATTTTTTTGTATTGTAGTGACATCCATTATCTGTAACATGTATGTTTATTGATGGTACTTTATAGGTTTTGTTATTTTCACTTAAGGAACATTGTTGTGGATTATTTAAAAATTCCAAAAATTGTATGGAATCATTTATATATATTCTAACATCATACTCAAAGGGTACCCACTAGCTCATTCTCTTTGCAGAATTGAAATTTGTGTCAATTGTTCGAAATTGCCAAAGATAAAAATGATCAATACCACATATAACATGAATTACTGTAGAGCTGTCAAAATTAACAGTTCTACACTTAGAATAACCATTGAGTGTTATATGATATATTTGGTGGGAAGAGATCATTTTAAGCAGATGTGTCATGATTTTCTTCTAGTACTTGTTGTGTCAAAGTGAATATAACATGATTTTCATCAAGTACTTGTGTCAATTGTGAATATAACATGATTTTCATCAAGTACTTGTGGTGTCAATTGTGAATAGTAAATGATTTTCTTCAAGTACTTGTGGTGTCAATTGTGAATAGTAAATGAATTTCATCAAGTACTTGAGGTGTCATTTGTGAATAGTAAATGTTTTTCTTCAAGTAGTAAAGAAAGCTTGTGTTTAAAGTACATTGAAAACAATTTGATAGTCCTTTTCTAAGAATCATACTGATACATTTTATGATAAAAGTTTTTCTTGATCCATGAATGTCAAGTTAGACATTGGGCATTATTCGTTTCACATTTTTACTGCAATAACAGGATTTTATTTTCTTTTTAATATTTTTTTATTTGTTACTTATATTACATAACACAAATGTAATTATAAATTGTTCAAAACATAAAAATATAACCAAATATATCATTATGAACTTATGAATTTTTTTGTAATTGTGATTTCTTTTAATTAGTGGCTGTTTAACTTCACAGTAAAGGGATAATTAGATACTTATAATTCATTTTTACATTGGAATAGTTTTAACAACAAAACTGATCTGTTGATACCAATTCAATATGGGCGCAATCCATTACAGCAACTTTTTCCCTAAGTTTTCCTTACCGTGCAGTACCGTTACTCATTACCATGACTAAATATGCTACATCACAGTGACTATTAAAAGTATACATTACCACGGCCATAGTTAGATTGTCTTGGAACAGAAGTTTCTCCATAATATTTGTTCCAAATTGGAAAAATATTATGTAAATTTATAGTATTTGTTCCTAACAGAATAAAAGTTTTAGAATATCTGTTCCATAAGGAACATTTACTGTGACATTGTCTGTAATAATGTTTACAAAGGGGAGTCAGAAGTAGGATTTTTAACAGGATATTGTCATAAAAATTCTAATAAATCTAAAATACTATCCTAATTACGATAACAATTTATATATATCAGTTGGACTCTGTCGCCCATCCAGGAGACAAATTCAACATGAGATATATCTCTGTTGTGATATTGTTATAAGTGAATAAATAAATGAGTTTGGAAACTATTTCATCGTGAAAAAGAAAATAAAGAGTTAGATTAATAGTATGTTTTGATATTACCTATGATATAACTGTAGTTGTGGTAAAATAATGTTGTTGTTTTTTTTTAAAGTTTATCTGTGGAAAAAAAATCGCTGTAATGTATACCTCAAACAGTCATGGTAATAAGTTACTCTTTTTCAGAAAAGCAACGGTAATGCACTCCCACTTTTAATATGTTGCTTGAAACAAATGTTTTTTATACCCCCCGCAAAGAAAGTTTGAGGGGGTATATATGAATCACCCTGTCCGTCCGTCCGTCCATGTACCTTGTAAGCACAACTCCTCCTAAACGGCTTATTGGATTTTTATGAAACTATACACACTTGTAGTACACTACCTGCAGATGTGCATAAAGGAATATGGTTGCTGTCTAAAATTTAAAAGGGGAGATAATTCAACTTATACTTTCACTAAAAGGGGGGAGGTGCTTGCACCTTGTAAGCACAACTCCTAAATGGCTTTTTGGATTTTTATGAAACTTTGCACACTTGTAGTACACTACCTGTAGATGTGCATGAAGGAATATGGTTGCTGTGCAAAATTTAAAAGGGGAGATAATTCAACTTATACTTTCACAAAAGGGGGGGGGGCATGTACCTTGTAAGTGCAACTCCTCCTAAGCAGCTTATTGGATATTTATGAAACTTTACACACTTGTAGTACACTACCTGCAGATGTGCATGAAGGAATATGGTTGCTGTTTAAAATTTAAAAGGGAAGATAATTCAACTTATACTGTCCGTCCGTCTGTCCATGTACCTTGTAAGCGCAACTCCTCCTTTACGGCTTATTGGATTTTTATGAAACTTTACACACTTGTAGTACACTACCTGCAGATGTGCATGAAGGAATATGGTTGCTGTGCAAAATT
>MJUT01006627.1:87883-102620 GCA_002080005.1 Gigantidas platifrons | reverse complement strand
AACACGACATTGTAATTGAATGTTGTTTATTTACATTGACAAGATGGCAACCGCTGGTAGCAAAATCAAGAAAACCCAATTTTAAACAGGAAGAACTATCTGTCCTAGTAAAGATAAGGTTACAAAAATAAAGATGTCTTTATACATGTACTATAATTATTTGATTATAAATTACATTGGGTCTCACTTAACAAGTTTTGAAATTGCTATCAAAATTTTCCTCCTTTGCCGAAAAGTAATCTGACTGGGTCTGAGAAAATATTTTAAAAAAAAAGCACAAAAAAAAACCACAGGTCTTGCATCCCAACCATCCCCCCCCCACTTTCCCCCAAGAAAAAAATAAATGGTTCATGTCTTACCATAAGATTTGTTTTTGTGTGTGAAAAAAAATCCCTACTATACTATTTACGGGATGTCAGGCTTTGCAATATCATTACCTTTTGAATGGTCTACAACCACAGAGGCTCGACACAAGCCATCATTTTTTCTGGATTTTTTTAAAGGCAAAACACCCCATTATTAAAACTTTTTACTATATACTGAATTTATTTAGATTTATTTAGTATATAGGATAGACTATACAGCGCGAAACAGTCATTTTGCTTACTCCATGAGCGTCCTCAATAACACTCATGTAACTACCACTAGCGTAGTACCTTAGCTCTATCATAACTTGAAGAGAAACGGGTATGGAATGCGATCGGTTAGTAAATCTTAAAAGGTTTTTTTCCAGATCCTGGCAAATGCTATATATATACTTTTTCTGTCGAGTCTGTAGTTTTTCACAATAGATTCGTCACTGAGGTACTGAGTCCAATGGGTTATTTCTGTCACGAAATAAACACCTCGGAATATCGTCTACTCGATTTCTTTGCCTGAGAATGTGAAGCATCAGTGCCATTTTGAAGAGATGGGAAGCCCTAAGTGTGGTATGACCCACACTTAATGTTACAATTATCTTTGGATACTAAGATGTTGTCTTGTTACACTCGTAAATGGTCAAGATCAAGCTAAGTGTGCTTTAAGTGTGTCTTAAAATTTACGAAGGCTTCCAGTTACAGAAACAGTTTAAGAGTAAACAAAGAGATACATTAAGATTAAATCGTAGACATTTCGTAGACATGCCTGTTTAAGGGCTGTCAATCATATTAAGATTGTTTCTTGTTACACTCTTATATGCTAAGAATACCTTTAGATCATCTTAAGGCTTAAGATAGCTTCTTGTTATTGGCCCCAGCTTAATAGTATCAATGTGTACTAAGACGTCCTTAATACCCATACATTATGTATTATATATGGAATAAGTGCAGTTTATTGAAGGTCAAGACAGATAATTATTATCACTAGTAAGTCTGGTAGAAGAGCTGTGATACTAATCATAATGTTAATGTATTTCGCGACCTTCAAAAATACATGTAGTTATTGTGTTTTTCTGTAACATTATAAAGTGATTGTCATCACACTGACTGATACTAATGATAATATATTTAGACACCTTCAAAAATTGTTATTGCCTTTATCTGTAACATAATAATGTGCTTGCCATCACACTGACTGATATTTTTTAGTATCAGAGATCGACTTTCAGAATCAGATCATTGATACCGACAATACCACTCTTAAGAAATCAAAGAAAATATGTCTGAACTACCCATAAACGTATCTCATGAATCTAACATAATGTCAAAAATTATACGTTCTTTATTTTGTCACAGTATATATATAGTAAATTCTTATTTAAAACTAACTTGAAAAAACCCTTTATATTTGAAAATTATTTGTACATTAGGTTGAAAAATACAAATTTTATTTCCTAACACATGCCACTGATTTTTAGTTGCTGGTATATATGATATCCAAATAAAAAAGATTTAGAGCAATTATATTACCTCTCCATACTTTTCTATGACACCTTTTAGACTCTTTAAGTCACCAACAAGCTTGGATGGAGAATCTGTTACTATGACAACACCATCAAACTGTGGATCAGCAACTTTCACACAAGGAATCAGTTTAGGAAGTCTAAAACATTTGTCAATATTTAATACTATAATACTATAATACTATTACTATTACTTTATTGTTAAAATATTTCATAAAATATGAATACTTAATCTATATAACTGGTATAATAAATCAAATCAAATCAAATCATCTATATTAAATATAATATAACTGGTAACTGTATTGTCTCTATTTTCTATCAAATGGGACTTGAAATTTATTAACAATATGGTGAAAATTAGAGTAGAAATAGATTGATTGATTAATTGATTGGTTGGTGTTTAAATGCAACTTTAGCTGAAATATCAATCATGTAACTTTTTATAAAATCGTGTCAGGAAAAAAAAAAGGTAAATTTTATATTTTAAATATATGTGACAACCCAAATTTTCTGAATATCTCATAAATCAGCTGAAGTTTTTATTTCCATTTTGGAATATGAATATTCAACTTTCTATTTCCAAGGAATGAGGTTTTCTCATGATCACAACAGTCTGTTACACTGTGGTCGTGATCATATGGTAGTTGAATTTACAATTGCAAGTGCAATCACTGTCTATCACCACTAAATTTGTGAGTTTTAATGCCACTCATGGTGAGGTGTACTCAATACATGTACAACTTTATGTGATAAAGTTTGTCAGTAGCTTTCGACAGGGAGGTGGTTTTCTCTGGGTATTCCAGTTTCCTCCACCAAGAAAAATGACCGCCACTACCATATGATCATGACCACAACGGACCATATGATCAATTCATAATGTAACAGTGGAGCATGTTTTACCTCTGATAAAATGCAACATCCCTGAATGGATATGATTCCTGGACCTCTTGCTCAGTTGATAAGCCACCTTGCATGCTCTCTACTGTTAGTGAGCTAAAGGAGATCTCCACACTTACTGGTTTAGCAGAGGTGCCGTGGTTATGAACATACTACGGTTCCTATAACCTTACACAGTAACAGTAACAACTATGAAATTGGCCCAGTGCCAGTGGCAGTGGCTTCTGAGGAAAAAAATTATCTAAATAATTTACCACGGCCACGGGTGAACGGACCAAGTGATACTGATGAAAATCATATGCTCACTTGAGATTTTGGGTCAGATGAGCTAAAAACAAAACCCTGGTCTTAGTCATGTGTTTCACTTAAGGGTGAATTAAAAAAAAAATGACCGGGCACATACTTTAAATCCCAGGGCAAAAATATAACCTCTGTAAAAAAATGTCTACTGCTGAACATGTGTGTTACCATATTTGCTAAATTCCTGCCACATATCTCAATGATATCTAAATCAGCAAAAAAGTTATGCCTAAAAATGATCCCAAAAATGTCAGGAGTGCAACACTTTTTTGTGACATTTTTTAAATTTCCCTTTTTTTGAAGATCTATTAAATAAATAGTAATGGGTTATGCTTAAAATAAAGACTTTTCTGATAAAGATCAATATCTTAAAATTTGAATTTAGAATAAAGCAACTTTGTTGTAACTAAATGATGGTCACAGATGAAGCTGAAGAAAATGTTATACCATGTCAGGAGTGCAACAGAAAAATAGACATGTTGCCAAAAAACATTGACTTTAAAGAACTGTATGATAATTGAGTGAAAGAGAGAAATTTCAAAGTGTACAACAATGTTTAATATACTATATACAAGCTTTTAATGTCTTATATATGACAAAATGAGTTCATGAGAGTCAAGTAATTGTGCATACCCATTTATGTCAGGAGTGCAACATTTGATGTTTTGCTCCTCATCTAATAAAGAATTTTGTTAATATATTAACTTTTGCTTTCCTTTTCACATAACAAAGACCCAAAGAACATGTTTGTTCCATAAATGGACCAAACACAGATCTGTTTGTCTTTCAGATCCGTATTATCTATTGTCAGGAGTGCAACACCTTATTTTCA
Organism: Gigantidas platifrons; assembly: GCA_002080005.1. Lineage (NCBI taxonomy): Eukaryota > Metazoa > Mollusca > Bivalvia > Mytilida > Modiolidae > Gigantidas > Gigantidas platifrons. The sequence continues at coordinate 98,706 of MJUT01006627.1, read as the reverse complement.
AAATTTAAGTTCAAACATAAAATGACTTCAATACATGCAAATTAGTATAATATGAACAGTTAGCATCTATTTTAATAATTAAGAACTAAATTGATGCCAGTGTTGTTATTGGAGGCTGTCTCTTTTTTGAATTTTGATAAGCCAGATATGATAATTATAACTTTTCTTATTACTTTTTTAATGATAGTATATATATACATGACTTTTTTTACATTTGAAGAATAAATTTATCCTATTAGTTTCCATTTATAAAAGAAAAAGTTCTTGGATAGATAATCAACATACTTTTATTGAAAAATATAATCAGCTCTGAATGTGTTGCACTCCTGACACATATTCAAAACCTGCAAAACAGACTAACATTAGATATAGAAAATTTCATATGATATGTCTGAGAGTATGTATAAATGTTTTTTATTACTATCTAGAGAAAAAAATGCATTTTTCAGCAGTATATATTTTCAATAAACTTCTAACAAAGAGAATGAAAAATAAATATTACATGTACTATTTTTTCCAAATTAAGGGTTCAAAATTTAGAAACAATACAATGGAAAGTTGTTGTAAATTGAAGACAATATCAAAACAAATCTACTATGGCCACAAGAACAAATTCTTTTGTGTTTCATGAATTAAAATTCTTCTTTAAAGTCTGTTATGTTCATGGTCAGGAGTGCAACAAAAATGTTAAATCATCGATGGATATATATGTATAAATACTAGCAGAAATAAATAAGTAAACATGTGTCTAGTCTAGCCCATGTGCTATCAGAATGTCTCCCTTTAAGAAAAATGTCCTATAACACACTATTAGCTTCTTAAACATATATTTTATCAGTTTTATTGCATAATTTTACTGAATAATTCAAGATTACAGGCAAGTTATAGAAAAGTTATACCTTTTAACCATGATTTATGTAAACTATAATTGCAGCAAAATTTCATTACAGTTTAGTTTTGATCAAATAATATGATTTTTTGTGTTTTATGTTCTTAAATTTATTGTTACTTCCATTATTATGATTTAGTCAGGAGTGCAACAAAATTGTTTGAAAATGAGCAATGACTGTTTAAGCACTTTAAAAAAAAAAAATGCAGAGATTGCTTGTAGTAATTTTCAGTATGCTTAACAATATAATTACAACCATTTCTACACATTTCAAAGTCAATTTACAGAAAAGTTTTCAACATTATATATTTGTGAAAACTTTAGATTTATTGCCAGATAATAGTACCCCTAAGTCTATAATATATGAGAAACGTGTCTAAAATTGCTTAACAATTTCAAAACAATGATTTGATTGCAAAATTTCCAAGAGTTGTCTTGTTTTATGATTTTAAAAATGATATTCATTCATAAACATGTCAAATGTCAGGAGTGCCACAAAATAAGGTAAAATAGGACCATTTTGAAATCTAATATTTTGCAGTTACAAATCACAATATCGAAAATCTTTTTTGCACAGATATTCAGAATTCTTCTTTAAGGTTTCCAGTATTCCATCTGTATATGTAGTTGATTAATTACTGGTGCATGCGTGGCTTATTTACATCAAGACTTAAGTTAAATTGCCTAGATTAACAAAAAATGTAATTTTTTGGCATTTATTTCATCACATTTTTTCCATATAAAAACTTTTAAAGCCAGAAGTGAAAGTAATTATTAAAAGTTTATTCTAAAAATACATTTTTTTCCACATATATAAGAGAAGAAACTCATGGAAGGTCTAGTTTTTATCAATTGTTTGCCTGTCACAATTTTGATAAAAAAAAGTTGTTATTTCTTTTGATTAGACATTTCACAAGGGTGTTTTTGATCGGTGACTCGAAATGAAGACAAGAGAAGTCAAAAGAAGGAAATTGAAGGAAAGAGACGTCAAGAAGCATATTTTGTGCATTATATGCGTTTAAATACTTACATACTCACACTGTGTAAACGCTGTACTCGATGAAATGATATTTCGTGTTGCGATGTACTGATATTTCGCTGTTTTCTGTCTACTGACATGGGACCGTCAAAAGAAGTATGTTTTAGGTGAGGTTTTGTTATATTATACCCCATAACAATTCAATCAATTATTAGGAAGTATTTAATGTGTTTATATATGCTTTAAATTTTAAACTTAATTTATTATGAACATAGAAAATTAGGTAATAGAAAACAGTGTATTAAAAATATTATTAAAATGTAAAGAAAATAATTCATTACAGGTTATTTCATAAATTTATGAATTAAACATAAGCTAAATTTGACCCCTCCTTAATATTTGATCGTCTGAATTCATTGTAGTAGAGACATGCAGTTTTAAACGTTTGATTTATATTCACCATACAGCGATGAACTGTACTGTTATCTTATGTTCATATATTTAGTCTGTACTGTTTCTTCGTGTATACAATGACAAAAACTGTACTGTTATTTCAGGTTTCTTTAACTTTATAGCTATAATTTTTTACTAACCATCTGATTTTCTACTTTCCAGATAACTGTAATGGACCCCTACCGTTGTTACTACTGTAATGCTCTGTTAAAGTCCCCAGACAGACCAAACTAATGTGATAAATTCAACACCAGACCGAAGAATTCCCATTGAAAGACCCCATTACAAACGAATAACGGGCAACAAAAAAGAGACAGCGACAAACAAAGAGTTTGACGAAGGTTCCTGGCCTTTCACAAAAGATATTAAATGATCAGTGCCTAAAAAGGGTCCATTGTTTCATTCAAAAATAAAAAATCAACATAATGAAGGTTCATTTTTATTCAAATAGTAAGAGATCAATATTGAGAAACTTTGCAAGGTATTTCAAGTTTTTATACAATAATAATCAGTAGTCCTCTACTGGATACAAGTGGCAAAATAATAACAAAATATTAACACAGAAAGCACCTCTTCCGGTTTTTCAAACAGTTATTTATTTCCTTCGGGTAAATAACTCACTTACGAGGTGTATGCCACACTTGTTCCTGGGACAATGTAGCAACAGGTGGAGTGGATCTTTTTTCAGCACATCTAGCATCATGTTGGGCTTTTGATGACCTCCATCTGAAACATTTCCCACAATAACTACAACGGTGTGGTTTCTGGTTTTGGTGCAGTGCTCTTACGTGATCGCTTAAGAGCTTGTTTGTCATAAAGCAAACTACCACAATCTTTACATTCATAACTTTTACTGCTAGAATTCTGACCGCATTCCTTTGCATGTCTTTGCAAAGAAAAGTGGTGTGCATATTTTGATCCACATTTATTGCATTTATGCTTGATACCTGCATGTTTGTCAATGTGCCCTTTGTAGGCTACCGTAGATGTATACCCTTTAGAACAAATTTGGCATTTATATGGCGCGTCACCATTGCCATGCTTACTGATACAATGTAGTCTTACTCCTCTTTTTGTTGTAAAGTGGCGACAACATTGATCACATATATAGTCCCCTTTTTGTATCTTTCTTTCCATTATTGATGTTCCCGTCTCCGTGTTTAATAATGGTATGACGCTTCAGACTTGATTTATACTTTGTTGTAAATGTACAGTGACGACATGTTACAAGACTCGAGAGATATATTTTTTTCTTATTTTGTTTTTTTACATTTAACGGCTTTTGATGGACCTGCTGCACTAGATTTATCAGTTGGAGTATCGATTGCGATTGAGGTGAAGGATTCTTCTAAAGGATTAATCTCCATATCACTATCCATTTTGTCTGTAAATAACTATACATGCATGAATAAGAAATTTAATTTAGATAAACAAGAAATTGTGTCTTTGCACATATTTGTCCGAACCCCCTAATCTTCAAATATTTATTAGTTCACATCACGATGTATAAGCATACCAAGTTTCATGATGATGTGAATTCATCTTCATGGAAAACTAACTTCAATGTGTAGGTTAATCCGAGACGGACGAACGGACAGACCCGAACACTATATGCCCCTTACTTTCGTAGGCGGGGCATACAAATAGTTCATCAGGACGTTATATGTTGCGACTGTGCGAGATCCGTAAGGATGGTCAAGGTCGTTAAACACTCCCAAAACAAACACACAAAGCTGACCGCCATTTTGCAATGGAAAGACAGACCGCCCCAAAATAGTATACAGACTGAAGCTAAGCTGAGACCCATATATTGTTTTTTTGAGTGGTCTGGTTAGAGCATTATTTGCAAACTTAGTACATAAAAACGACTAGCAGATTTAAAAACATTACGCAATAGAAAAAGAACGGATATGGGGAAATGCCATAAATGCACCAGGATATAACCAATTAAAATTATAAAGACACAGGAGACAGGAATATGTGGTTTGGAAGAAAAACATCCCATTTGAAACATTAAATAACAGTACAAGTTTAACAGAAGTAACAGTACAGTTTAATTTCTATTAACAGATACGCACGGGAAATATCAGTACACTAAGGATTTTTATAGTAATAAATTTCGGGTTGCTCCGTACATATAACACAAAAATAGTGCTTTCTTATGTAACACAATATAAAATAAGGATATTTTAAGAGATATTTCATTCAGAAATTCTATCTTGTAAGTTTTCATTTATGAGAAATATCATTTGTTACATACATTTTCAAGGTATCATTCCATTCACAACGGTATCATAGGGATTTACATGGACATTTTTCTATAAAATTTATTTTGGACATTCATGATATACACAAAAATTATATATTAGCAAGTAAATTTGGTTTTGAGGGCTCCAAGGAAACAAAAATACATACCAATCTGCGTTCTCTGATACGTCGGCGTCAACATCTAAAACAACAGCGAAATATCAGTACACCGCAACACGAAATATCATTTCATCGAGTACAGCGTTTACACAGTGTGATATCGTTGTAAAAAGGACAGTTAATAAGAAAGTGACATTCGGTTTCCACACTCCGTAGGTCGCAAAATCGACATCATCTTTCTTTTAACAGTTCTCCAACGTATCAGCCAGTCTCGACTCTAATGGGTAGTATTCCACATCTAAATTGCGCAAGCACAGATCGTTCGTTCTTTGCTAGATTGAGTTTTACATATTGTTCTAATTCATATTCTATTTTAAACGTCATATAGGTTCGCAATTTTGGTGCATTCATAATCGAGTTTCTCCATATATCACAATAGTGGTTACGTACGACTTGCTCAAACTTTTTTTTTAGGTCAATAATAGATTTAATATTAAAGTATTGTGAAAATCCAAGTTCTTAACAAATGTTTTTAATGTCAGTACACCAGTTATTAGTACAACGTTCATAATCCATGTTAAAAACAATCTTGGTTATCCTTTCATCATCAAACTTAATTAGTCTATTCCAAAATCGAATCGTGTGAATCCAATGTTGAAACTGGCTTGGTGACCATGCGATGTCGCCATAAATAGCCAAGACAGGTGAAAATCTGTGAACACCAAGATAGTATCGAATAGCTCTGTTTTGAACATTGTCAATCGACTGAAAACGTTTATGCCCCCATACACCTGAAGCATAGTCCAGGATTGGAGCAACACATGAAAAAAAAACCAGTTTCCCGTAAGATTGAAATTCAAATTCCTTTAGATTATGGATTTTCGAAATAATGGTGCCTAGAGTGCTTCCTGCACCCTTCGAGATAGTCTCTGTGTGACAAGTAAAGTTACCCTTACAGTTAAAACTCACTCCAAAGTATTTATAATTATCCACTGATTCTATCCGATTGTTACCGATTGAAAATTCAAATTCACTTTGTTGCTTTCGACCTTTTCGAAAATGCACACATTTAGATTTGTTTGTGTTTATCAAAACTCTCCACTTGGTGCACCACTTGTTTAAGATATGTAGCATTTTTCTAAGTCCTCCTCGTTTTTGGCTAATAGTACAATATCATCTGCGTACAGTAAAGTAGATAATTGTCTTTCACCAGTTTTAAATCCACAGTTCAAGTCATTTATTTCCTTCACCAAGTCATTAATTTTAATTTAAACATATTTTATTCTTAACTAAATGAAATGGATTGGATGGCAGGCAATAGCTTATATAAATCCTCTTCATACACAAGGTAACAGCAACAATCAACAATGCATGCAGTTAATAATATACAATACACAATATTTCATACTCAAAGGGGAATAACTCGAGTATACAATAACAGTCAGAAATCTCATATATTCAGTTATTGATAAGTAATTAACATTGATTAGGTTTTATCGACAATTTGGCTGATATGAGATCTACAATTTTTTTTAATACACTTCGTTGCTATCTAAAAGTGTTACAAGTGTAAGATGTTGCAAGATGTATTACCTCTTAATCTAATTTAAATACTTAAAGAATTCATTTCAGAATTATTATTATTTTTTTTTTTTTTTAATTTAGCATGCAGTAGGTAATCATAGTATAAATATTAGTCTAGTCAATCTACGGTTTTACCTCAAACTAATTGCAAAATAATTTATTTCAACTGTAATTAGTTCTTGACATAAACATATTCAACATATAAAAAGTCTAGAACAATCTAAATTGGGGAAAAGTAAGAATTTTATGAAAACAAAATATGCAAAAATATGAAAATAAGGGAGATAACTCGTGTATAAATTGCATATGCTTCAATCGAATTTTTAACTAGAAAAATTCAGATTCAACCGATGGAACAGTAATGGTAAGCTTGAAAATAATAATTAGCATCTATTATTTACAGTTTACTTTATAAAATGTTTAGGGTCATATAAATTCGGCAATTTGCAACAGCTGCCGTTGTTTGTTGACATCCTGATTTCATCTGCTACAAGTACAAATCAATCCACTGAGCATTTTCCGCTCTCACCAAATAGTCCAGTCAATATATGGGAAAAAATAGCCAAACCTCAAACTAATTGCAAAAGAATTTAACTCTGGATTTCCTTGTGTCAAAATGTCTGCCTAATACCATATCAAAAGTCTAGAAAAATCTAGATAGGGAAAAATATTTTTTTCATGAGATTTTCTAAACCCCTCTCACTATTTCAGCATACATATTTTTTTTAACATATACAGATGTAAATGTGGAAAAAATAGCATTCAATGAAAGTGTAGTCATACCAATCATGTATCAAACTAATGAGAGGAGTTTTATCTTTCAAATTGATAACATAAAATACATGACTTCTTTCTGTGCATTCTCTATTTAGTCCAAAAATGTAATAGTACCCTGCCGAAATTAATAAATAGGTGTTGTAATATTTAAAAAAAGTTATTTGTGCAATTTGTCATTTTTAATCAAACAATTGAGTAAAACAATGCACAACATAGTAACATATAAACATATATGGGGCCAATAATACTGATTGTTTACAAATATGTATACAAAATGGGAATTTGGATTATTAGAATTTCCCTTTTCTCTCATTTTTTCGATTCTTTCTTGTTTGCACAAAAGAAAATATATATAATATAGAAATTATGATGCAACTTAATGTTGTTGCTTATATATAGGTAATAACAAGAAGTATATTTTGAATAACAGAGAGCTGATCCAAATAAGAAATATTCCAAAGGAAAATGCAGAGATTTCTTGTGTTTTATCTCGAAGACAAAAAAGGGGGACAACATAGTTATGTTAGATATAAAATGTTTCATATTTGAAATATTAACCTTTTTACTGTTGAAATGGATGACTTGTGTAAAATGGAAGATTTTCAGTTTGTCTAATTTGTACATATTACCTAACATACTGAATTGACTGTCCAAATTAAAAAAAAAATCTTACCTAACAAGATAGTTTAAAATTCTGTCCTATTTTATTTTATGAAATTGCCAAAAAAACTTTAATTTTTTAATAGAAGTATATTAGAAATAGTAGCAGTACCTATAAAAAGTATTGATGTAGCAGTAATGAATAACGTCTACTGACGTTACAATATACATTTTGTATTTAAAATCAATAAGATTGTCAAAACGTAAAAAACATGTAACAATACTGATATGTTTCTCATCACATAGTCCTAATTACATATCTTTAGTCATGTCTTCGCCTGTTATATTTTATAAGTTTGAATTTGAGCAACTAACACCTTTATTGTCTCCACATCCAACTGTGCAATCTAAACCATGTTTCCTACCACTACATTTTTAGTGACACAGTTAAGTTTACAGTTATATCTTATTACTTTAATTAGTCGCTCAGGTGCAGAGGGTAAATTTGTTCTTATAGGAAAAAGTTTACCCTTCACACTTTCCCACCCCCCATTCTAGAGGGTTGATATGATATGTTGTTACTCCCCACTCTTGTAGTTGCAGATAAGCACGTTTACTGTGGTAACATTCGAGAGGTCATGCCACAGCCAGAAATAGCATGAACAAATGACAGTATATGGCATGCGTCCAGTCCAAGTGTTGACTTTGTCTTACGGATATCTCATATTTTCATCGTTGTAGAGCTGGTACTCATTGATTTCAAAATATATATATTGCTTGAATCAAGAACAAAATGGAAAAGCAAAAGTATTTACAGATCAGTACCTTCGCCAAGAAGAACTGATGGATTGTTGACAGCACTTTCAACTGTAGTTTTGATTCGATTCAGTGATCATTTACATCGCATCTATCCAAATGAGCTTGAAGTTAAGGATACTCATGATACTCAAAAGTCTGCTTCTTACCCTGACCTTCACCTTGAGGTCGAAAACGGAGGAAGATTCAAAAACAAAACTCTATGGCAAATGCGATTACTTCACTTCTCCAATAGTCAACTTCCCCTTCATCAGTAGCAATATTCCAGCATCACCAGCATATGGGGTTTACATTTCTCAACTTATACGTTATTCTGGAGCTTCTGCCAAGTACAATGTTTTTCTGGACAGACCTCAGCTGCTGACTCAGAAGCTACTTAAACAAGGCTATGCTGCTCCTAGGTTGAAGTCATCGCTACAAAAATTCTTGTTGTGATCACAANTGTGACTATTTGAATTTGTCGTTGGCGGATGAACACGTTGGTGACGTCACAATACCAACCCAAGTTATCGAGGATAACCAAAATTTTCTCCAGGCGGATTAGCCAATCAGATTGCAGTATTCAAATCAAATTAAATTATTCATTGATAATGCATATACAAAACACCTGTATTTTAATCCAAATATATATTTTAATATCATACTTCATGAAAAAAATTAGGATATTATAGGCACAGATATTTTTGTTATCATACTTCATAAAAATAAATTAAAGATATTATAGACACAGATGTTTTTTTTTTATCATACTTTATCAAAATAACCAAAACCAATCAGAATACACAATCACATTACAAAATGCTAAAAATTTTGGATAACAATGTTGGATTTAGAAATTAACCTATGAATAATTAGCTTGAAGTGAAATTAATTATCTTATAAATAATTAGCTTGGAGTTAAATGAATTATCTTATGAATAATTAGCTTGGAGTGAGCAATTAAAAAATACTCTACGAAATTATGATAATTCTAAATTTATAAATAAATATTATTAAAAACTTTTGAATTTAGATTTTAAGAAAATTGCTTAATTGCTTTGCATGAGTATCATATAATATTTTAAATTCATATGTTTTAGAAATATTGTTAATTTAAATTATTCTAAAATTTTATATTTTCATCTTTTCTTATCGCTGACCTGTTGAAGGCTATCCATATCCCACTTCCTCCTTGGGGTCACTCAGCTGATTCTCATCTGAGTTTATGGACTCTCATGAAATTTTCAGAGATATTTGTTTACAATTTCATTATTAACCGCAAGGATTCAGTAGTAATACTTTTCCACCGTCAAATCAACACCCTTTGCAGCCCCTGCTGTGCTGCATTTTCCCAAGAGCCTAGCTGTGCTCATCTGGAACCCCTGCTGTGTCCCTCGCAGTCCCTGCTGTGCTGCATCCCTAGGGAGCCTTTGCTGTGCTCTCATATTGTTGTTTTGACGGGAGTACCACCGCCATAAAATTTATATTCAAAATTTTTTATGGAGGAGGTCTGAACAAAATTTTCCCTTTCACAGCTGAGATGAATCCCAAGGGCCAAAATATATGTATTTGAATGTTTCTGATTATGTTATTATTCAATAAAACAGATATGCCACCCCATTTTATATGTCGATTGGCCCTTTATATCACATGTCTAACATTGATTGTGTTTGTCATTGTTGTTATGAATGAAATTGTATTATTGGTATCAGGTGCTTTATGATTGATAAATTGGACAGCTGTATCTGGTACTTAAATTAAAATGCACGTGGTCGCTTGTTGGATCCGCCCCTATGTTGGTCAGCTATGTTATGAATGTTATATCTGGTTTTGGATTAAATGCATTACACACGCTCGTGGTCGCTCTCACGTTACAGATTTTAAACTTCTGACCTCTGAGATTTATTTGACAATCAGGTTTGTTGTGATAACTTCTGTTTATTTGAATATCAAATCATCTACTATATACACAGTTAGAGATATGAATAAATCGCAGTTCAAGTCATTTATTTCCTTCACCAAGTCATTAATGAATATAAGGAGGTAAGAACAAATGTTGGCATAGGTTGAATAGGTTAATTGTTATATAGACATGACTAGTCATGTTTAATTAGTGCAAAATCGGGGGAGATATCAATGTATTGCAAGTTCACAATTAATTTTAATGTAAGGTTGTCTTGTTTTTGTGTGAGTATTGAGTGAATAAACTAAGTAGGAAGTAAATATTTAAAATCATATTTTATGGAAATAACCAAAAACAAAATCAGTATATCAGCACATATCTTTATAAAAATAATTAGGATATTAAAAGCATATATGTACTGAATATTACATGTTAAAATCTGTATCACATGCCGTATCAACCCGAGAACCCTACAT
>MJUT01006627.1:26862-41660 GCA_002080005.1 Gigantidas platifrons | reverse complement strand
ATGTGAAGTAGCAAAAGCTAAATTTTGAGAATCATTGACATATATGTTTTTTACAGCAATTTTGATAACTTACATTAAAGGCGGAACCCCTGCCCAAATTTTTTTTGGAGAAGGGGTCTGCAATGACGAGGGCTACATTTGTTATTTTTTTTACCAAAAGTTATCAAGTTTTATTGGCTGATGTTGTTATACCCAGGTGAGCTATACAGGCTCCTGGGAGCCTCTAGTTTGTTTACCATACTATTAATAAATCAATACGTTCATAAATTGTGGAATGTAACTGTTCTTCATTGTCAATTTTTAGGAATAAAGGGGGATCTGTTATGTACCCCCATTCTCTGAACCACATTAAAAATTCCAATTTGACTGATTTAGTTTGATTTTGGTTTAGGTTTGTTTGATGGTGTTTAACGCCACTTTCAACAATATTTCAGTTATATCATGGCGGTCAGTTTTATTGGTGGAGGAAACCAGAGAAAACCATAGACCTGTCGCTAACCACAGACAAACTATCACATAATGTTGTACTCCTCGCCCCGAGCGGGATTCAAACTCAACATAAGTGGTGATAGGCACCGATTGCATAGGTAGTTGTAAATCCAACTACTATAAGATCATGGCCACGACTGCCCCTCTTTGCCTGATTTAAATATTCAATGACTTCTCAATGATAAGAAATGCAAAAGATTTAGTTTGAAATAGTCATTTCACATTTTCAACAAGATGTTGCATGCTACGTTGTGCTAAGAATACACCCACTCGTTCATTTGTAAGTCGCACGGTAAACAGGAAGTAGATGTGCGGTAAACCTGGAAAGGGGAGACACGGTACAAGTCACCATGCCAAAGCCGTATATCAAATATAAAATCATTTCTTCCAGTAGAAGCTGAGATAACTGTTACGAAAGTTTTCATTACGGCAAACATAAAAAATTCTAAGTTGCACTGTAAGCAGGAAGTAGATGTGCGGTAAACCTGGAAAGGGGAGACACGGTACAAGTCACCATGCCAAAGCCATATATCAAATATAAAATCATTTCTTCCAGTAGAAGCTGAGATATCTGTTACGAAAGTGTGAACGGACGGACAAGGTGATTGCAATATAGCCCCCTCTCTACGAGTGGGGGTATAATATACAATGCTTTATCACATATTTGTACGTTATACGTACCGTTTTGCATGTGTAATAAACGAAGACGTTCCCAATCCATATCAGTGACCGGGGCAAATAACCGGTTATTGTGCCCTGCGTCGATGACGTCATTGTGACACGTAAACAAACATCATACAAAAAACCGATAAAACGGAGATGAAAACTATCAATACAAAACGTAAAACTAAGAGTAACATAAGGATATTCAAGGATTGGTTAACAGTGGGAGAACACCGTAATTCTGAATATATTGGAGTCGAGGAGATGTACGTACACCTGGCAAGATTTTTTTTTCAGTGCGCACGAAATTCAAACAGCATTACAACCCCGATTCATTGAAATGTATCCAAGCTTCCATCAGTAGATATCTTAGTGATGGCGAATGTTGATATTTACTCCATCGTATCGACTAATGAGAACTATGAAAATAAAACAATTATACTCTAATTTTCATCAGTAATAATCCAGTCAACGGTAACTAATAATAACTCTAATAAGGAAACCATTATCGTTTTGGCTCCCATTTTGCCCAACTCCAGAATAACACAATTCCCATACTCAAATATCCAGGGAAATGTGACAATAATATTTTATGACGCTAATGATAAGAATTGGAAGTCTGATTTATGATTATTGAAATGTTCAATACCTGTGATAAATACGGTGAATTATTTTGTTGAATTTTACACATTATTTATTTTGTTGTTATTTTGATGAATAAACATAAATTCATTTATTCATTTACAATTTATTTATTTCAGCCATGGTTAAATATGTGATAAACAGATTATAACATAGCCTTTTCCATATAGGTCTTGGTATCATCCCTCGACCCATATCAGCCCGCGGCTATCGCCTTGTGCTGATATGGAAGTCTCTGGATGATACCGGGACCGATATGGAAATGGCCATGTTATAATCTATATTTATCACTTATTAAGCCTAGTATAAGTAACCCCTTAAAAGGTTCGTATTCAAATAATTACATTTTTGTATCCTGTGATCTGAAAACAATTTGTTTCACCAATTGATATAAAAAACACATACAGAAAAAAAGATGTTTTATTTATGTAGCAAATATAAATCAACAAAAACAGTTGTAAAGAAATTAATTTGCAAATATAATACATTGTAGTATAAAGTTACCAGTACCAGAAAACATGTTTAATTTAAGACAATTAACAATAAAATTTAATCCTGGTTTATAATCCTAGCCTTCTATATAAATGTTCATTCAAGAATACTGTAAATCATATTTATATTAAGTCTCTATTATAATCACATATTTTCACTAAATCACACATGTACAATTTGTCATAAGGAATTCAAAAGTGAAAGTGAAACCTTAATAATGATAATTTCTATTATTTCTGGCAGTGAAATCACATGAAATAGTTAGAATGTACCAGTAGACTCTTTTACGCTTGTAGTAATAATGGTTATTGTTTGAGGCTAAACAAGTCTTGAATACATTTTTAAAGTCATTTTCATTCATTGAATACACAACAAAAATATATTATGTCAAGATTGTCCTAGAATAAATATGAGTCCTTCTTTAATTTTAAACTCTTGGCAAGATAAATTTCTCTGTAAAGGCAATTATTGGGGCTCCAGTGGGGATTCCTGGGAAAGGTCCTGAAGATCCAGCTATATCCAAATGAGAATATGGTAATGGTTTATCTGAATCAACACCATGCTGAAAGAAGAAAACAATATATTTAAAAATTAACATTTGCTAATACTAATGCCCATGTTTATACTGTTGGTTTACATTTTCAAGTGTCTGTTTTTATAATATTTCTAACATTTTTAAGGGTCACAAGTCTAAGCTATTAGTATAATGCATCATATTCAAAATATAAATTGACCTGTATTTTCTATGACAAGTACCATATGAGAATGATGTATATCAAACTGCTAAAATTATCATCCAGAAACCTAGTTTCAGTTGTATGAAGGAAAGCTGCAATTATATATGTTTTCCTTTAATTTTCAAAAAAGCATAAAAAAGTGAACTTGGACAGATAACAAAAAGACCAACAACAGTTGTCAAGTGAAGATAAAAGATCTCACAAAGCCTTTAGCCAAGTGAAGACAAAAGATCTCACAAAGCCTTTAGCCAAGTGAAGACAAAAGATCTCACAAAGCCTTTAGCCAAGTGAGCTGAAAAAAAGAGTTTTGGGCAAGTTAAAATTTAAGGACAGAACATTAGTGAGAAACATTGTCTTTAATTCTAGCTGAAATAATTCTACCTTTTCTAGTCCTGAAGCCTTGATAAGAAATGCTGCTGGTCCCTGATGTCCACGGGCAGTTTGCGTTGATGGAGTATTATTACACTGTAATACATCTTCATATTCAGACTTTCCAGTGTGAAATTCATAGTCCTGAAAATAGAATAAATAGTTTTACCAGAACAAATTAATTTTTTTTTTAAATGAATGATTAATTTGGTCTATTAGGGGGCATTTGCCTACATTATACATACTACTATCATCTGTTCACTAGGTGCTGCTATCTTGTATGAGTTCAAGTGACAAAATATGCATGGAAATTAAAAAGTTTTAACAGAATAAAGCCAGTGATACTAGTAACGATTTATTTCAGTCTATGGTTGTTTGGTTTATGATGTTTATTGGTGGAGGAAACTGGAGTACCAGAAGAAAACCTTGCCATGAACAAGATTCAAACTCACAACATTAGTGGTGATAGGCACTGATTGCACAGGTAGTTGTAAATCCAACTACCATACAATCATGACCACAAGGGCCCCCTTTTTCTGTTTATGTATACAACTAGTACATACATCTCTTCTAATGGTAGATATTTCAAATGGATCACCAATTTTATCTCCAGCCTCCTGCATTTTCTGTGCTGTCTCCAGTTTTCTGGCTGGGCCATTGTCCATTATTATCTGTAAAAAGATGCTATGTGACATTTTACATTCAACAATATCATGTGACATTCTTTAAAATATTAATTTATTTCCATTAAAATTGAAAAAATTTAATCAATAAATTAGAAATAACATGTGATCAAACAAATCAATAAATTGTAGATTTTACATGATATTTACATTGAAGATGTACTATAATCTGTGTCATGTCTGTCCGTTTGTCACTTTATTGTTTTTACATGATATTTACATTGAAGATGTACTATAATCTGTGTCATGCCTGTCCGTTTGTCACTTTATTGTTTTTACATGATATTTACATTGAAGATGTACTATAATCTGTGTCATGCCTGTCCGTTTGTCACTTTATTGTTTTTACATGATATTTACATTGAAGATGTACTATAATCTGTGTCATGCCTGTCCGTTTGTCACTTTATTGTTTTTACATGATATTTACATTGAAGATGTACTATAATCTGTGTCATGCCTGTCCGTTTGTCACTTTATTGTGCTTACATGATATTTACATTGAAGATGTACTATAATCTGTGTCATGCCTGTACGTTTGTCACTTTATTGATTTTTTCAGTCACTACTAACCAGGTTTTAATAAAAATTATTTTCAAATGTATTTATTTATTCTATATAATATATAATATCATGGTTCAAGTGATTATTCATCATATTTTGTCAATCAGTTGTTCTACAGATATTTAACTGAGTTCTCTCAACCATTGATAAAATCAGAAATGTGTCAAGGGGAATTCTGTTAAATCAAGAAAATCCTCATGCTGACTACAGTTATTTCCTCATCATTCAAAGGTTTCCTAGATGAAGGTTGATATCATTCTTTTCTACAAGATTTAATGACCTCTTTACATTTTAATAAAAATTTGATCTTACCGAATAGTCTGGTCCCATAGCTCTAATGGAATGACCCGTCAGTGTTGCAATGGTAAATAACTGTGGATTCACAGCTGACAGCGCCTTAAAAAATAAAAATATATATATAGTCAAGTGTTGCTGTGGTAAAAACTATTGAAAAATAAATACACATAGCAAACATACTGTGGGTTTTATATGTTAAAAAACACTATACCGATTAATTCAAATTATGAGTCATTAGGTGCCAAATTAAATGCAATCTATTGTTTTTTTTTAACTATAACTAATAACAAAAGAGTTTCTTAAAAACTGACAAGATTTAAAATAACAATGTGTTTAACAATCACCTGCAACCTTCTGTAAACTTACTGAGTGAGGCAAAGATACAAAAAGGAAATAATCCATTACATGTTACTCAAATTCAAACATGTAAATATAGATTCTCCTTCAGTTGCCCGTGGGTTACGGTATTTCTCCATTCAAGAGAGTTAAATTAAAGATTTTAACCACTCGCCTGACGGCTTGTGGTTAAAATCTTTAATTTAATGCGGGAAAAGGCACGAGACATTTTAATCCTCTAGATTACAGATTTTTCCACCACTGGTTCAGTGGGGTTAAAACACCGTAATAATGGGAGAAATTGTCTTTACTTTTTGTTCTTCTGATATTTTAGGATGTATTTAGGTGAAAAAGTAGGCTCATTTTGTTCATTAAAAAGAACTGTGAAAAAGTGTTCTTTGTGTTAATTTCTCTTTATGTCTTTTACTATTCTGATTTGGTTTGGTTCATGGAGTTTAATGCCACTTTCAACAATATTTCAGTTATATCGTCTGGGTCAGTTTTATTGGTGGAGGAAACCGAAGTACCCGGAGAAAACCACCGACTTGTCGTAAGACAATGACAATCTTTATCACATAATGTTGCATCGAGTAGACCTTGCCATGAACGGGGTTCGAACTCACAACTTTAGTGGTGATAGGCACTGATTGCACAGGTAGTTGTAAATCCAACTACCATACGATCACGACCATGATAGGCCCTCATTTTGTTCATAATTCTGGAAAGGGTTCATTTTTTATTTTTATTAATGAAAGAGATCTTGTAAAAAAAACTGATCTGCCTATAAATTAACCTACATCCTCTTTCATTTTACAAAGGACATCAGCCATGACCATTCTACCTTCAGCATCAGTGTTACCAACACGAATTCTGACCCCTGCTCTGGAAGTGATTATTTCATCAGCTACATAACTGTCTAAAAATAGAAATGAAAGAAACATTGATTGATTGGTGTTTAATGCCAACATTAGCAGTATTTCAGTTATATCGTGGCGTGAAATATTTTAATTATTAACTTAGACACTGACAGAAACATTAAACAATCATCATTATAGTTCAGCTTCAATGCTTTCCTATAATTAACTTGAATATTTTTCTTCGAAATGATAGCTCCCTTAAAGACAAACAACATGTGACTTCTTCAGCTCGTGGAGTATAACAATCCCTTTATAATTTTTAAACGGTTTCAAGTGAAAATTATTTGAAAATTTGCAATAATCAGTATTTAACTGATTGAAGCTAAGTGGTTTCTGTCTCAGAAACAAACTACTGTTAAATCCTATTTTAATACCTAAATACCAAGTCTTTGATTGATAGTCAGAATAAGTGCCTGGAATTCCACGACTTGTGATCATAAACCTATTGAGTACGATTTTTGCACTTGTATTCTAGAATCATGCAATAATATTATTTTACATATATATGTAGCAAGATATCTTGAGATGAAGCTATAATCTAGTGCATTAGGTTATAATCTCAGCAATCAAACAGTCTTGACAATTTGGGGGGAAAAAACCATCTCTTCCAAGTAGAGGAAGACTTATCCTGAAGTCAGACAAAGTAGTTTTCTTGTAGTTTCTTTCTCTTACTACCCCCTGGCCACCTGCATTTTTATGGCAAAACCCATTAACATTGACTCAGTGCAATGAAAAATTACTTCTCTCCAATAGCCCCTCCTCAAACACTAGAATTGGTCAGCCATTGGTGTCCAGTATAATAGTATTTCACATTACTTACCTATACCTACACTGTTCCTCACCATTGCCATAGCTCCTACTACTTTTATCCCTCTTGGTTTTAACATGGCTAATATCTAAAAAAAAATATTCCATCAAATATCAAAGATGGCAAGACATAAGTTTTTGCTGGTTTGTTTGATGGTGTTTAATGCCACTTTCAACAATATTTCAGCTATATCGTGGCGGTCAGTTTTATTGGTGGAGGAAACCGGAGGACCTGGAGAAAACCACCAACCTGTCGCAAGTCAGATAATGTTGTACAATTCGCCCTGACCGAGATTGAAACTCACAACATCAGTTGTGATAGGCACTGATTGCATAGGTAGTTGTAAACCCAACTAACATATGATCATGACGCGGCAGCCCCTCGGCAAGACATAAGATATGGTAAATAGAAAGAATTATATATTACAATGGCATTAACATCCACAAGACTGTTCTTTTTACCATTCTTTAAATACTTAAATAAGATGTTACCTTAAAGAATCCAGCAACAGCAGCTGCACCACATTTATCTCTATGCATACCAGCCATAACACCTCCAGCTTTAATGTCTGCACCACCCGTGTCATAGGTAATACCCTAAATAAAACAAATACAGTCAGGGTTAGAAATTAAATTTCAGAGACAGTAGTCCTTGGGCTATTAAAACAAAATTGGGCTAGTCCTTTTTGCCTCTTACTAGCCCGAGTGCACGGCGTAGAGCCATACGCATTGCTAGGAGGGTCTGGGGCCATACATTTTTTTTTAAATTAGATGTAAAATCCTGCATTCTGAGTGCTTTTTGGGTAGTAAACATTGCCTAAAAAAAAGACAGTTTTTTCTGGGAAAAGATTCTTGAAAAAAATTGGGAACATTTAAGACTATTAAGGGTTACAATGCTGGGGCGTCAATCTGCGTAGAATTGGACAGTGCACGGAATTACCCTCAATGACTGTAACATTATCGGGCAAGGCCCACCATATTATTTGTAAATTCTCATCCCCACCAACCAATCTCTTTTTTATTTTCAGAATTTTCTCCAACCTATTTAATTTTGGGTGAACTAACTGACCGTTTTCATACTACATTGTATTTTATTTTCATGTGTATAACTATAAACTGAAAAATAAAATCTGCACAACCTCCTCACTGTTTAGCTGATGGGACTGAGGTGGATGAGAATCTACAAATTAACTTGATGACACCTAAAAAAGGAGTAGGAATTTTGAGTGGAAATAACATAAGATTTTATTAATAAATGTTTCCTCCTATCATACTGACTGTCACGTTGATGTTTGTCAACGTCAACCTTCATTTTTTTATTGGGGTTTTGAACCCCTTCCATGAAGGTGTCAAACCACTAATTCACCAAAGTAGTCCCTTTTAAAGAAAAAAGTTCCTTTCACTTTGTAGTATTGTGAAAACTACTGAATGGAATGAAACAATTGAATTTGATAATTGAAGTTAAATATATAAAGGAATATTTAGAGCCCAAATTTGATGGATTTAGTTGTATTTTAATACCCCTATAGAGGATTTGATGCATGACTTATAAATACTGAATTTCTGGGGGGATGACTGAGCTATTCTTAGAGTAGGTGTTTTCCGTAGCCTGGCATTTCACTGCTAGATTTATACATGCCCTGATATTTTGATAGAATGTAGAGGAATCATGTACATTTCAGGAAATATATAGTCTTGGAAAGGTTAAAGTTAAGATAAAATGGCCAGGTAGGATCGAAAAAAACACAAATTTAGTAGAAAATGTTAAAGAAATTAATTAGTGGTTTCACACCTAAATCGCCACATTGTCGGATTCCGTATATTACTTTATTATTTATGAAGCATCAGTATCGGTATAACGTTTGATGTAACTTGTGAAAAGTTTGCGATCTAAAGTGCTTAAGTGACTGGTCACGAAGACGCTTTAATGAACGAGTATTTACGTGCTATTTCAAGTGTATTTTTGACAGCTCCTACAAACGATGAAGTGATGATTTTACTAGTCCGACGAGCAACAATAAAACGGGAATCGTTAGTCCGACGGTCTCTTTGCTAGCCATGGACTAGCGGACAATAGTTAATTTCGAACCCTGAAGTCCATCAATGATAAAAAAAACAATGCCAAACATATAGACAATCGGGGAGGGACACATTTATAACAGAAGACTAAATTGCCAAGATAATCTCACTGATTTCAAAGCAGAAATAATTCCAAAACTAAAAAAAAAATATGTGAAATATGTATGACATCTGTCACCACATGCTACATGATTATCTGTATATCATATATACCCACCACTTTTGCTACATTATTAGTTGTGTATATAACATATTGTTTTTGCTACATTATTAGTCATGTATAATACATATCACTTTTTGCTACATTATTAGTCATGCATAATACATATCACTTTTTGCTACATTATTAGTCATAAATAATACATATCACTTTTTGCTACATTATTAGTCATGTATAATACATATCACTTTTTGCTACATTATTAGTCATGTATAATACATATAACTTTTTGCTACATTATTAGTCATGCATAATACATATCACTTTTTGCTACATTATTAGTCATGCATAATACATATCACCTTTTGCTACATTATTATTCATGTATAATACATATCACTTTTTGCTACATTATTAGTCATGCATAATACATATCACCTTTTGCTACATTATTATTCATGTATAATACATATCACTTTTTGCTACATTATTAGTCATATATAATACATATCACTTTTTGCTACATTATTAGTCATATATAATACATATCACCTTTTGCTACATTATTAGTCATATATAATACATATCACCTTTTGCTACATTATTATTCATGTATAATACATATCACTTTTTGCTACATTATTAGTCATGCATAATACATATAACTTTTTGCTACATTATTAGTCATGCATAATACATATCACCTTTTGCTACATTATTATTCATGTATAATGTATCACTTTTTGCTACATTATTAGTCATGTATAATACATATCACTTTTTGCTACATTATTAGTCATGCATAATACATATCACCTTTTGCTACATTATTATTCATGTATAATACATATCACTTTTTGCTACATTATTAATCATGTATAATACATATCACTTTTTGCTACATTATTAGTCATGCATAATACATATCACCTTTCATGGTCCCTCTACAATTTATTGCAATAGGACTATGTATAAATACTGGGTACTCAACCAGTCAGGTGAAAGGTTTTCAATTTTATGTGTAGGATGACACCTGAAGTTAAATTTTTACAATAGGAGCTTACTGTTTTACACTTAGGAATAAAATAATCTACAGATGGCTGTTAATTTAAACACAACAACATACAGTGAAACCTTTCTAAACTGAATCTCCTTGGGAACAACACTTGTGCTCGGAATAGAAAGGTGTTCAATTTTAAGATTTCCTATATTTGGACTTTATCTAAAGTTCCACTTATAGAGGATTCCAGTTAACTGAGGGTTCAGTTTAGACAGGTTTCACTTTATTACAACTTTAATATTTACCTTGCCAACAATGAAGAGGGTGCTATCTATTTTCCCTTCACCTTCATATTCTAAGAATATAAGCCTAGCTGTATGTCTGTCTATGTCTGAAATGTGTACAATAATTATTAAACCATACGAAAAGGAAAACATCAGTCACTATTGTTTTATTGGTAAGAAAATCAAACTATATTCATAAAATATACTATAGTATACAGAAACAGTGAAATTGATCAAAACCAATCCTCCTTGGGACCAGCTTTTGTATTCCAAATAGACAGGTGTTAGGTTTATTTGGGTTAAAATAAAAAAGATTTCCTTCATCAGGAGTTTTTTTTATATTTACAGTTCAATTTATAATGGATTCCAATTTATTCAGGTTTTTGCAGACATATTTCACTGTAGCTACTTATTGGGGCTGTTCCATTAAAACATACCTTAAATCACACCCAAGAGTGCCGTAATTAACAGAACGAATATAACAGTATATAAACTCATTTAAAGTATTAAATATATCTATAACATACGACTAGCAGCTCTGTTGACAGCAGACAGGAGGGGAAAATTCTTCTGAAGTTGTTTTGGATTAGATAACACTTCAAGCTACAAGAGAAAAAAAATACTAATAATTTTTGAAAGTAATGTCTCCCATGTAATATAACAACTTTAAACAATTTTCAAACAAGACTTTCTTTCAGTCAGATCAAATGTAATTATTACATTAATGATTAAATAAATGTGTTTAACCCAAACTATGGATGAAAAAACTGATCATTAAAGGGTTAAAGTATTCAATGCCACTTTCAACAATATTTCAGTTATATCGTGGCAGTCATTTTTTTTTGGTGGAGAAAAACGGAGTACCTGGAGAAAATCACCGACCTGCCACAAAACACTGACAAACTTTATCACATAATGTTGTATCGAGTACACCTCACCTGAGCAGGATTTGAACTCACAACATTAGTGGTGATAGACACTTATTGCATAGGTAGTTATAAATCCAACTACCATACGATCACAACTACGACGGTCCCATGATCATTAAAATCAGTTCCAATGTTTGAGATATTTGTCAGTATAATCATCAAATCTAAACACTACCTATTCAAAACAAAAACAAGATGCTGCACGCTACGTCGTGCTAAGAATACCCCACTTGTTCATTTCTTCCAGTAGAAGCTGAGATATCTGTTATAAAAGTGTGAACGGACGGACGGATGGACGGACGGACAAGGTGATTGCAATATAGTCCTCTCTCTAAGAGTGGGGGTATAATAGTTTCAAGTGATATTTGGTGTAAACAGGTTTTACTATATAATAAGAGGTCATAGGTCAAATTTAAATTTAACTAATTTTTTTAAATTATTTTCGACCATAAGGAGTTGTACATCTGCTAGATCAAACATGTGTCAACTGTTGAGATTGATAAAGTCATAATTTTTTTTCTCATCTTTCTCTGTTTTTAGCACAAGGGTTGAACTCTTCAGGTGCTCCAGAAAAGAAGTTCCTGATTCACTAGTGGCACCAGTAATGTACATGTACACAGAAGATAATAGATAGATCTACATCATATGACAATTACAAAGGATACAGAATCACTTAGTAACTAGAGATTCCCAGGAGCCTGTATAGCTCACCTGGGTATAACAACATCAGCCAATAAAACTTGATAACATTGGTAAAAAAATAACAAATGTAGCCCTCGTCATTGCAGACCCCTTCTCCAAAAAAATTTGGGCAGTGATTCCCACTTTAATGTAAGTTATCAAAATTGCTGTAAAAAAACCATATATGTCAATGACTCTCAAAATTTAGCTTTTGCTACTTCACATTATGTAATAGAGTTGCTCCCCTTTGATTATTTGAGTAACCAAAAGCAGTGAGTCAACAAAAAAATGCATTTCAACAGGAATAACTCTTCACAGTTGTCACACATTTTCAACTGTGGGGAAAAGTTTTGTAGATCTTGACATGCTGAACATTTTTGCAATTTAAACATAACCTTTATCTCTTATAGTTTTTTTAAATATAAGACGAAAAGTATTAAAATTTTACAAATTTGATGAAAAAAGGGCAATAACTCCAAGATGGGTAATCAGATTTACTGCAAAATTACAGGGTATGTCGATCTTGACATACTGAACATGTTTGCTGTTTACACTTAACATCTATCTCTTATAATTTTTGAAATAAAGAACGAAAAGTATTAAAATTTTGAAAATTTGATGAAAAAGGGCAATAACTCCAAGACGGGTAATCAGATTTTCTTCACAATTGCAGGGTTGGTAGATCTTATCATGCTGAACATGTTTGCAATTTAAACTGATCATCTATCTCTTATAGTTTTTTAAATTAAAAACGAAAAGTATTAAAATTTTGAAAATTTGATGAAAAAAGGGCAATAACTCCAAGATGGGTACTCAGATTTTCTTCACAAATGTAGGGTAGGTAGACCTTGACATGCTGCACATTTTTTCAGTTTCAACTTATCATCTATCTCTTATAGTTTTTGAAATAAAGAACGAAAAGTATTAACATTTTGAAAATTTGATGAAAAAAGGACAATAACTCCAAGATGGGTTATTAGATTTTCTTCAAAATTGCAGGGTAGGTCGATCTTGACATGCTGAACATGTTTGCAATTCAACTTATCATCTATCTCTTATAGTTTTTGAAATAAAGAACGAAAAGTATTAAAATTTTGAAAATTTGATGAAAAAGGGCAATAACTCCAAGACGGGTAATCATATTTTCTTCAAAATTGCAGGGTTGGTAGATCTTATCATGCTGAACATGTTTGCAGTTTAAACTGATCATCTATCTCCTATAGTTTTTGAAATAAAGAACAAAAAGTATTATAATTTTGAAAATTTGATGAAAAAAGGACAACTCCAAGATGGGTAATCAGATTTTCTTCACAATTGCAAGGTTGGTAGATCGTATCATGCTGAACATGTTTGCAATTTAAACTTATTATCTATCTCTTATAGTTTTTTAAATTAAAAACGAAAAGTATTAAAATTTTGAAAATTTGATGAAAAAAAGGGCAATAACTCCAAGATGGGTACTCAGATTTTCTTCACAATTGCAGGGTAGGTAGACCTTGACATGCTGCACATTTTTGCAGTTTAAACTTACCATCTATCTCTTATAGTTTTTGAAATAAAGAACGAAAAGTATTAAAATGTTGAAAATTTGATGAAAAAAGGGCAATAACTCCAAGATAGGTAATCAGATTTTCTTCACAATTGCAGGGTAGGTAGACCTTGACAAGCTGCACATTTTTGCAGTTTCAACAGATCATCTATCTCTTATAGTTTTTCAAATAAAGAACGAAAAGTATTAAAATTTTGAAAATTTGATGAAAAAAGGGCAATAACTCCAAGATGGGTAATCAGATTTTCTTCAAA
Source organism: Gigantidas platifrons (assembly GCA_002080005.1). Taxonomy (NCBI): domain Eukaryota; kingdom Metazoa; phylum Mollusca; class Bivalvia; order Mytilida; family Modiolidae; genus Gigantidas; species Gigantidas platifrons. The sequence goes on along the minus strand of MJUT01006627.1, from coordinate 27,728 downwards.
ATTTCAGGGTAGTTAGATTTTGTCGTGCTGATCATTATTACCCCATGTCAGATTTCTGATATTATTAACGGTTTTTGAGTTATTACCAAAAACACACAATTTTACCATATGTTCTATTTTTAGTAATAGCGGCCATGTTGATTGGTGCATGGCTTCACCGGACACCATTTTTAAACTAGACACCCTAGTGATGATTCAGACAAAGTTTGATTCCAATTGGTCTGGTAGTTTCAGAGGAGAAGATTTTTGAAAAAGTTTACGACGTACTTGATGACAATAGCTCACATGACCCTTCGGGTCAGGTGAGCTAATAAAGGGGTTGAAATGTACCAATTTGTCATAAGTTTTAAGACAAAAACAAACAAATTCAATGATAGATTCCTTGATAATTGAACTTGTTGACCGCTAAACGACAACATTTTATTTAAAGTAAGCATAAGTTTTACCTTGATACATGTGTCTTTAAATGTTTCCTTAACATATTGTAATACTTTGGGAGCAGCCATTCTTTCAGGGTCTGAACCTCCAATATCTCTGGTCACAATCCTATAAACAAAATGTTACCAAAAAAGTGATACTAATGTACAAAAAAATCAATAACTTCAAACCTAGAAGTTTATTTTCTTTTGTTATTAGAACTTGGCTAACATCGTCATGATATGCCAAGCCAGGGGGGTTATGGTGTTTATCTGTAACACCACTTTCAACAATATTTCAGTTATGTTGTGTCGGGATATGTCAAGCAGTTACAATCAAGCGCACATATAATTTTCTATCTTGATGGTAATTGTTAATTTTTCATCTTAATGACAATTTAATATGAAGGGTCATTCCAGAATTGATTGTAAAGGGGGGAGAGGTCTACG
>MJUT01006627.1:640-26420 GCA_002080005.1 Gigantidas platifrons | reverse complement strand
AAAAAAACATGAATTTTAAAGTTTGATTTGAAAATTAGGACATTTTTGTTTTCTAAAGAAAAACCCCATGGATTTTAAAGTTTGATTTGAAAATTAACACATTTTTGTTTTCTAAATAAATATGGATTTTAAAGTTTGATTTGAAATTTTCATTCACTTCACATGATACATTAAAAGGAGAAATAAAGAGAAACCTACCACATATAGAGCATGAAGAGCCCCCAATGCAGCCACTCTTCCAGCGTACCCAACAAAATTATCATCTATGGGACGAACCAATAAGGGCTTTTTACATCCAGCTTTAAGTGCCCTTTAAAATAAAAAAAAAACCACATAAATCATCAATAACAAATTCTTTTTTCTCCAATAAATTTTCTCTTGCATGAGTATTATTATAATAATAACTTTATTCTCTAAATCAATGTTACAAAGGTTACAGAGTGAGTACAACCCATTTTCATTTTTTGGAAATATTGTATATTACACATTTCAATCACAATTGAAATGTCTTAAAGACTTATAAATAAATGTTGATTGCCATATGATTTCGTCATTGTTAGTTTGTAGTACGTTTCTTTGAATTTTAATATAAAATCATTAAAGTGTTTTTTGTCTCACCACTGCCCGATTCTTAGAAAGACACACATTTAAACTTTACATTTATACCGGAGCATTAGGGTTATGGCGTTTTAACACCACTTTCAACAATATTTCAGTTACATGTATATTGTGGCGGTCAGTTTTATTGGTGGAGGAAACCGGAGTACCTGCAGACAACCACCATTTATACCAGAATAAAACAAAAACATAGTAGTTTGATTTTTAACTATTATTTTAACTACATTTTGTATGATTTTAGACCTAATTATTGTTGTTTTCTGATGTATTTAATGGGCCATGCTCTTAATTTTAACTACATTTTGTATGATTTTAGACCTAATTATTATTGTTTTCTGATGTATTTAATGGGCCATGCTCTTAATTTTAACTACATTTTGTATGATTTTAGACCTAATTATTGTTGTTTTCAGATGTATTTAATGGGCCATGCTCTTAATTTTAACTACATTTTGTATGATTTTAGACCTAATTATTATTGTTTTCTGGGCCATGCTGTTAATTTTAACTACATTTTGTATGATTTTAGACCTAATTATTATTGTTTTCTGATGTATTTAATGGGCCATGCTCTTAATTTTAACAACATTTTGTATGATTTTAGACCTAATTATTATTGTTTTCTGATGTATTTAATGGGCTATGCTCTTAATTTTAACTACATTTTGTATGATTTTAGACCTAATTATTGTTGTTTTCTGATGTATTTAATGGGCCATGCTGTTAATTTTAACTACATTTTGTATGATTTTAGACCTAATTATTGTTGTTTTCTGATGTATTTAATGGGCCATGCTCTTAATAAGTCATCAAATATAAGTACACTTCGTTGTAAAATTAATCAATACCAATTATATTATTCTTATATTTTTTTTCTGTGTATTCCTTGTGAATAATTTATCAATGACCAAGTCATTAAAGACAACTTAATTTTAAAAATAACTTTGAATTTTAGCATAAAATAGTTTATGTGCTATATATTTGACCACTGCCTGATTCTTCAAAAGACTATCACTTAAACTGAACAAAATTGGGGCCGTCGTGGTCATGATCGTATGGTAGATGTATTTATAACTACATGCACCTATTACCACTAACAAATTGAACTCCGCTCAGGTAAGGTGCACTCAATACAACAAAACAAAGTGATAAAGTTTGTCAGTGACTTGCGGCAGGTTGGTGGTTTTCTCCAGGTACTCCGGTTTCCATCACCAATAAAACTGACTGCCACGATATAACTGAAATATTGTTGAAAGTGACGTTAAAACACAAGAACCCTAGAACCCTTAACAAAATTTATTTGTTTTAGTTACTCCTTGCCACATACCTCTGTATACCTTTAACAGCAGCATCTGCAAAATTCCTGACGTCATCATAATCTCTATTTAATGGTCCAGTGGGAGAAAATATCTGTAAAATATATTGTCAATTAACAGAACCCTGAATGATACAGAATTCTGTAAGTCCTAATGTAGGAAATCTTTGTTAATATAACAGGGATTAAACTTAACAGGGGCCCAGTAGCCCAAGACTACTAAAATTTGGACTGGGCCCCTGAAAATAACTTCAGATTATTTCTTGTGCAAAGTCAGTTTCGGGGCCCCAAGCATTTTTGCTGTGCTACTAATATTGTTATTTTTTGGAGTTCAGTTGGTTGATTTGATTGATTTTTGGTGTTTTAACACCAACTTTCAGAAATATTTCAGCTATATCATGGCGACCACTTTTAGTGGTGGAGGAAGCCGGAGTACTAGGAGAGAACCACAGACCATGGGCAAGCAACTGGTAAACTTTATAACTTGCGGCTGCGAGTCGAGTGCACCCTTTTTTGTAATTTACAAAGCCGGGCGCGAACCGACGCCATATTGGTGATAGGCTTGTATGAGTTGTTAGGTAATCCAACTACCTAACTCATTGAGCCACCCAGGCCCTGAGTTCAGTTGGCAACTGCAGTGAAAATGCTAAGTTTTGTTCCTGTATAACCTTTATAAACTGAACACAACATTTGTTACCAAGGAGATTTGGTTGGGACAAGTTTCACTATATTCCATAGCTTCCATAATTCAAATTTATTCTGATATTGAATTTTAAACGGAATTAAATCTAACCAAGCCCTATGGTCATAAAACTCTGGAAAACAATTTTTTGAACTCATACTCAAAAACAAGACAATCAGAAAATTGTATCCATATATAAAATGTTATGAGTGGACAGTTTTAGAATACAAGTGCAAAAATAATACTCAATAGGTTTATGATCTCAAGTCCTGGAATTCATGGCACTGTTGTGTTAAATTTTCAATGAATTCAGTTCCTGTTTATTTTTTTTAACTTTCAATGCATATTGTATAAAACATCAAGCAACCAAAATTGCTCAAATGTTTTCTTTAAAATTCCAGCAATTTTCCACAGGCACCTGTTTCAATCAATGTGAAGGTCCACTATCCATCTAAGCTGTTATGTTACCTTCCCATTGATTGTAACAAGTGCCTGTGACGTTTTCTGCTGTACAGAGGTAGTCAAGTATAGTGGTGGAACAAGCTGGAGTCCAGGTCTCACGGATAAAAAACTTTTGAGCACAAGTTTCATGCTTGTACTCCAAATCGTCCAATCAGAACTCTGTATTTATTGGATATGACATTTTAATTGGATGTAATTTAAGTTTGAGTACAAAACTCATATTCAAATTTTTTATGATTGCAATGAAGTAAAAACCGATTACTGGTAAGTAAATTCAGTTACACCAGCCTATGTAGCCACCTCAGTTAAGCAATAACCTTATTTTAGCAGTCACCCGTCCTCTGTGGTAACTTTTTGATGATCCTCTAACTGACTGCTTAATACAGGTTGGGCAGTAGTAAGCTTTTTCATATAGTGCACAAGTCAAGCACAACCCATGAGGTAATTGTAAAACTAAACCGTAAACCAACCAGTATTATTGTTAGATTCTAAACATACTATTATAACCTTATGTGATATTTTTTTTTCTGTTTGTACATGCTGGGGTGTATGAAGCCTATTTATTGCTCTCTCTTCACATGAACACATACAATCATTTAACATACCAGTCTCTTTGATGGAACAGCATCGGTGTTAATTAAAATTACTTCTTTCAAATACACCTTATCAATCTAAAATACAAAAGAAACATTTTACTTGTAATTATTGAACAATGTAATGTCAGCAAGCTCTAACAAGATCAGTTTAATAGTATAAATGTGTACTAAGATGTCCTTACTACAGGTTCAGTTTAATAGTACAAATGTGTACTAAGATGTCCTTACTACAGGTTCAGCTTAATAGTATCAATGTGTACTAAGATGTCCTTACTACAGGTTCAGTTTAATAGTAAAAATGTGTTCTAAGATGTCCTTACTACAGGTTCAGTTTAATAGTATAAATGTGTACTAAGATGTCCTTACTACAGGTTCAATTTAATAGTATAAATGTGTACTAAGATGTCCTTACTACAGGTTCAGTTTAATAGTAAAAATGTGTTCTAAGATGTCCTTACTACAGGTTCAGTTTAATAGTATAAATGTGTACTAAGATGTCGTTACTACAGGTTCAATTTAATAGTATAAATGTGTACTAAGATGTCCTTACTACAGGTTCAGTTTAATAGTATAAATGTGTACTAAGATGTCGTTACTACAGTTTCAGTTTAATAGTATAAATGTGTACTAAGATGTCGTTACTACAGGTTCAGTTTAATAGTATAAATGTGTACTAAGATGTCCTTACTACAGGTTCAGCTTAATAGTATAAATGTGTACTAAGATGTCCTTACTACAGGTTCAGTTTAATAGTATAAATGTGTACTAAGATGTCCTTACTACATGTTCAGTTTAATAGTATAAATGTGTACTAAGATGTCCTTACTACAGGTTCAGTTTAATAGTATAAATGTGTACTAAGATGTCCTTACTACAGGTTCAGTTTAATAGTATAAATGTGTACTAATATGTCCTTACTACAGTTTCAGCTTAATAGTATAAATGTGTACTAAGATGTCCTTACTACAGGTTCAGCTTAATAGTATAAATGTGTACTAAGATGTCCTTACTACAGGTTCAGTTTAATAGTATAAATGTGTACTAAGATGTCCTTACTACAGGTTCAGTTTAATAGTATCAATGTGTACTAAGATGTCCTTAATATCCATAATGTACTATATATAGAATAAGTGCAGTATATTGAAGGTCAAGACAGATAATTATTATCACTAGTAAGTCTGATAGAACGAGTTGTGATACTAATGATAATGTTAATGTATTTCGCGACCTTCAAAAATACATGTAGTTATTGTTTTATCTGTAACATCATAAAGTGTTTGTCATCACACTGACTGATACTAATGATAATATACAGGTATTTAGAGACCTTCAAAAATTGTTATTGCTTTTATCTGTAACATCATAATGCGCTTGCCATCACACTGACTGATATTTTTTAGTATCAGAGATCAACTTTCAGAGTCAGATCATTGATACTGACAATACCACTCTTAAAGGGGAATTTGCGGTAGTGCCTACTGCCAAAATTTGTGGGCGGAGCTTATCAACAAAAATCCCCGTTGATATGAACAGCATATTTATGAAACTGTATGTCACATGACCAACGTGACCAAGGTCACATCCCTCAGAAATTTGAACTGATTTTTGTAGGTTTTAGACTGATGAAGAATATTATATTTAATAAGACTAAAATTTTCGTAGGGAGGAACACTAGTGACCATGCCTGTCAAATATTTTGCAGTAACTATGAAACTGTGTATCATTGATTTTTCCTCCTCGAGATGACCGTGGCCAAAATAATGAAGAAACTGAATGCTTGCTCCGCCCACAGCTATTTATACTCACGCTCCCGGTTTAAGAGATCAAAGAAAATATGTCTGAACTACCCATAAACGTATCTCATGAATATAACATAATGTCAAAAATTATATGTTCTTTATTTTGTCATAGTATATATATAGTAAATTCTTATTTAAAACCCCCCCAAAAAAAACATTATATTTGAAAATTATTTGTGCACTAGGTTGAAAAATACTAATTTTATTTCCTAACACATGCCACTGATTTTTAGTTGCTGGTATATATTATATCCAAATAAAAAAGATTTAGAGCAATTATATTACCTCTCCATACTTTTCTATGACCCCTTTGAGACTCTCTAAGTCACCAACAAGCTTGGATGGAGAATCTGTTACTATGACAACACCATCAAACTGTGGATCAGCAACTTTCACACAAGGAATCAGTTTAGGAAGTCTAAAACATTTGTCAATACTTAATACTATAATACTATTAGATAATTACTATTACTTTTACTTCATTGTTAAAATATTTCAAAAAATATGAATACTTATATATTAGGGCTCGGGTGGCTCAATGAGTTAGGTAGTTGGATTACCTAACAACTCATACAAGCCTATCACCAATACGGCGTGGGTTCACGCCCGGCTTTGTGAAATACAAAAAAGGGTGCACTCGACTCGCAGCCGCAAGTGATAAAAGTTTACCAGTTGCTTGCCTATGGTCGGTGGTTCTCTCCGGGCACTCCGGCTTCTTCCACCACTAAAACTGGTCACCATGATATAGCTGAAATATTGCTGAAAGTGGCATTAAACACAATAAATCAAATCATCTATATTAAATATAATATAACTGGTAACTGTATTGTCTCTATTTTCTATCAAATGGGACTTGAAATTTGATTAACAAAATGGTGAAAATTAGAGTAGAAATAGATCGATTGATTAATTGATTGATTGGTGTTTAACGTTAACTTTAGCTGAAATATCAATCATGTAACTTTTTATAAAACTGTGTCAGGAAAAAAAAGGTAAATTTTATATTTTAATTATATGTGACAACCCAAATTTTCTGAATATCTCACAAATCAGCTGAAGTTTTTATTTTCTATTTTGGAATATGAATATTCAACTTTCAATTTCCAAGGAATGAGGTTTTCTCATAATTACAAAAGTCTACTACACCGTGGTCGTGTGACGGAACAGAAGTTTCTCTAAAATATTTATTCCTAAGAAAATTTATCAGGTAATAAAAGTTCCAAAAGGAATTTATTTTATGTAATACATGTTCCACTGACATAATAAAAATACCAGTACAATGGAACATGTATTACATAAAATAATTTCCTATCCGGAACTTTTATTATATAATAAATTTTCTTAGAAACAAATATTATAAGGAACAAATAAGTTTAAAATGGAACAAATATTACATAAAATATTTTTCGATCCATAAATAAATTTTCTGAGGAACAAACATTGTGGAAGGTTAAGAGTGAATATATTGTATGGACATATATGAGTTTTATTTCTTGTAGTTACAATTAAGCATTGTATAATTTTATTTTGGTAGGTACAAGTATTATATAATATTTATTCTGCTATGTACAAGTATTATATACCACAGGTGGTTTGCTACGTCACATGCACGGATACTTGAACATTGCCTCGAGGTAGGTTTATGGGACTTTATGCAGTTGTACAATTTTAAAAAAGGAAACCAAGTAGTTCACCGAAGGGCCCAAATATCAGACTACATTGTTAGCATACATTCATTGCGTGGAAACCCGTCAGTTTTGCAAACACTTCTGTACAGTTAAAATTCCGGGCAAGGATACCGTTCACACAATGAATGTATGCTAACAATGAAGTCTGATATGTGGGCCCTTCGGTGAACTACTTGGTTTTGTTAGTTTTCCTTTTTCTTAAATTGTACAACTGCATAGACCTACCTCAAGGCGATGTTCAAGTATCCGTGCGTGTGACGTAGCAAACCACCTGTGTATACTATTTATTCTGCTAGGTACAAGTATTATATAATATTTATTCTGCTAGGTACAAATATTATATAATATTTATTCTGCATAACTAATCACCTGATATTTAAGAACTTTTATTTTTTCATTTACCTATAATAAATGTACCTCTCATAGGTGGAACAAATGTCATACAGGTGGAATAAATATTCCATTAGACTTGTTCCATGGAATAAATATTATTCAATTATTTTTTCCTTTTGGAACAAATATTATCAGGAACAAATATACAGTTACAGTCGTGATCATATGGTAGTTGAATTTACTTTTATTCCGGCATGTAGAATTTCTGGTTAGGGTTAGCATGGAGAAAATAACCTCTAGTGCAATAATTCCTCTGGAAATTATACACTAGTGTAACTTGTCCTCTGGAAAGAATACACTGGTGGAAAGAACACACTGTTACACAATCACTGTCTATAACCACTAAAGTTGTGAGTTTGAATGCCACTCATGCCGAGGTGTACTCAATACAACTTTATGTGATAAAGTTTGTCAGTAACTTTCGACAAGGAGGTGGTTTTCTCTGGGTATTCGGAATTCCAGTTTCCTCCACCAATAAAAATGACTGCCACTACCATATGATCATGACCACAACGGCCCATATGATCAATTCATAGTATAAATGTAACAGTGGAGCATGTTTTACCTCTGATAAAATGCAACATCCCTGAATGGATATGATTCCTGGACCTCTTGCTCAGTTGATAAGCCACACCATGCATGCTCTCTACCAACTGAGCTAAAGGAGATCTCCACTATCACACTTACTGGCTTAGTAGTCCGAGATTCCTCTGCCGTTTGACGACTATTTACATCTTGCTGTTGTCGTTCAACGACAACAGCAAGTTCTAAATGGTCGTCGAACGGCAGAGGAATCTCGGACTAATGTTCAACATGATGTTGCATGCAATTTAGCTACGCGTCCGATTCCGAATATCTCTACTTTCAATATGGAACAATTTATTTGTAATGAGGGCAAATATCCACGAATTGACAACAGTGTCCTTCTGTCAATATATGTGTATCTGAAACATAGTATTACAATACTTCAACTGAAAATATCAGGTCTTAAAAATTAAGAAAGAAATTACCCGTTTTCTGGCATGATTGGGCGTCTTTTTCACCGGTTCGTTATCAGCTGATGTAATACGGAACTCCTCTGGTATCTCCCTTTCGTCAAAGGAAAAGGAGGTGTGTCAGAAAGATGAGATTTGTGCAGTTTGAAGATTCAGGGAATCGTCGTGTTGGTGTTGAACTTAAAGAAAATGGAGATATTGTAGATTTGTGCAAGGGAAATGCAGCAATTCCTAATGACATGAGATCATTTATTGAAGGCGGGAATGCTATGCTAGCTGCTGCCAAAGGGTGACTATGTATACATGGGAGATAACTCTAAATTTTATTTATGATTTTAGCACAAATAAAAAAACATAAAAAGCAAGACAAAATAAAAAAATAAAAATCTAGATGGGTTCAACAACAAAAATTTCTGTCCATGGGTTTGCATTAAGCAGCAAAAGATTCTCTCAAATTAAAACAAAAATCTCCTCTACAACAAGACCACACTGTTAGATTTTGTCTTTTAATTATTTTCTTCCATTGTACAATCTATTTTTCCAGGGACATAAATGCATTTTTGCTAAAAATATACCTGGAAGTGCATACATGGAATAATGTGATTAATAAATAATAATTTGAGCTATTGCATAGATCTACATTACATAAACAATTACATTATTGCATATTATGAGATTGTATAAATAATTAAACAATGGCATAAATTTAATTCTGCAATGGCATACATGTAAATCAAGTTATGGGATTGCAAAATTCATAATTAAAGATGGCATATAAGTTATGTCATTGTGACACACTTAATGTACCATAGCTTAGTCACAGTTAGTGAAAAAAAAGTTTTAATAATGAATTTGTTGTGAAAGAAATATTCTATCAATACATTAAATTATATCACATATAGTTATAGTATACTCATATTTCTAAAACAGCATGATCAGGTCATAAAATTGTTGTCCTACATATATGGTCATCCCCAAATGTTCATAATAACACTGTTTTATACAGGGCTAGCTCTGTTATATTAGTTAATATTTCTTTAAAGGGATATTAAAGCTTATTTTAACATATATTTTTTCAACACGTGACGAAGGTTGTTTCTTTTCAATTTAATTTTAAAAACAATCCAAAAATACTTTGCACGCCCATATAATTCCTAATATTGTTAAAATATCACTTAAAAGGGTTGAAATGAAATTTTTGTCCAGGAAGCAAATATTCAATTCAAGGCAAAGGCCACAAGATATGACAGAATTATCAACACATTATGTCACTTTTACAAAGTTTCATTGATAAAAACTGGGTTAATGTTTCATAAATATCATTTATTGAAACAATTGCAAGTTTTCATGAGATACAAAAAATTACCAAAATGAGCTTTAATATCCCTTTAATTGAATTGCAAAATAGTAGATGAGACATGCCAGCAATTATTTTTTTTTCTAACATTTCATATTGCAATTAGTTTTTCAACAGTAATCCAGCAACAACATGTTACAATTTACAAATGTTGTTTTAAAAGTCTATTTCATTTTATGTATTTTGCGATATAACTGAACTATTGTTGAAAGTGGCATTAAACACCATAAACCTAACCCATTTTATGTATCAAGTAACATGGTAAACATAATCTGTTCCTTTTATTTTTAGCAAACTTTAACTATGTAGTATATGTTACAATTACAAATTATTCCAATTATTACTTCTTTTTGTTCAGTCTAAAATCTTGTTATTTTACATGTTTAAAAATTCTACAGAAATATTTTAAAATTTGTAATTAAGTAATTAAAAATAGTACTTTGTCTGTCAAAAAGTATGAAACTATTCAGAAGAACTTTTTCAATACAGGGATATTTTTATGTTTCATCTTTACATATTTGACCTTTTAATTATCACCTTTTAATTATAACCTTTTTGAAACCATTTAGAGCATTAGTTAGAGAAGATATAACTACATAATGATTTTATAATTTAATGTTGTAATTTTTTGTTTATAATTTAAATTAGGTAGTACTTGGTTCTTTTTCAGTTTTTCTTGTATATTGTAACCTTTTAAGACAATGTATTAAGTCACCGTTTTGTGTTCAAAATTGATGAACAGTGCCACAAATTTTGGAAATTTTAAAACATTATTCACTTTGATATCAAATGTGTCTGGGAAAACAATAGACATAATAGTTTATAGTAGATATTCAATATTCATGGTAGAATTTAATCTAATACATTGTATATGAAAGATGAGTTTCCTATCCTATGGACATTCACAATGCAAGATAAGATTTTACCTTATAACTTCATTATTTTATCTCTCTTCAAAGATATTTCATGTACATAATATGCTTAAAACACCACAAAGTTGTCTAGGGGTTACACAAAATAAAGTTCTACACTCTATTGTATTGACTTTAGTATTTTCGTATGTGGCTAAAGTTGGCATTAAGCACCAATCAATCAATCAATCAATCAATCAATCAATTGTTTACTTTTTTTCCAGTGTTGTAGATGGAGGAGGTCATATAGTGAAACGAGAATCAGTAAAGATTGTTGCTCCTATTTATAATCCAGACAAAGTGTTGTGTATTGGTATGAACTATGTTGATCATTGTGAAGAACAGAATGCTCCCGTTCCAGAGGTTCCAGTTATATTTAATAAGTTCCCCAGTTGTATTATTGGACCAACAGACAATTTGCCTTATCCTGATGAAACTGAGGTAAGGTAGATTATTTGTTGTGGGTATGCTCCTCTGTCCAAAGTTATGGGAACTGTAGTATAGGTTCATAACCATCCTCGTCTGATGGCATTAGAGATCTCCTTTAGTTCAGTTGGTAGAGCGTTAGCTACAATATGAGAGGTCCTGAGATCGATTCTCCCATCAGGAACATTGCATTTTTTTTAGATAAAATAATGCACAATGGTCAGAACTGGAAAACTGATTATGTTGAATGTTAGTAATTGAGATTTCTAATATGATGTCCTTCAAACGCTTCGAGTCCAAACCCATGGTAAAATTAATATATACCTACACCCATTGTAATTTATGACGTCATCGACAATTTATAACAATATTTTACCAATTTTTACATATTAGAATCGAAATAATTCATGGAAGCCATATGTATATATTGTTTTTACCACGGTAAGGCCCTTTATGTCAGCTTTTTACCCCTCGCTAACGCTCGGGGTTAAACTTCGTGACATAAAGTGCCTACCCGTGGTAAAAACAATATATACATATGGCTTCCATGAATTATTTCTTAAATCATCATCAAGGTATGACAATTTTTGGGGTGGAGGGGGAGTGTAACAGGTATGCTCCTTTACATAAGGTTATAGGAAGGTAGTAGGTTCATTACTACCCCCTGCTCAGTTGATAGTTACCGATATACAAAAATGTGTTTGTAACATATACTAAGAGGAGAAAAAAAATAGTATTAGTACATTGTATATCAATTTCAAAATTTGAAAGTAATATTGAAATTTAAATTTGGCAGTGTACTGGGAGGAAATAAAAACTGTAGGTAATTTCATGTCATATAAAAAATACAAATGTACTAAAAAATTATAATAAATTAATTATTGGTACTATTTATGAGACACCACTTCCATAAAAAATGTAAGGGTGATATATATTTTTGCAGAATGGGGTTCACCTGTTATTAGTATTGATGATATTGAATGATGTTGAATTTCTTTTTATTTCTTTTTGTTTGTTGCATAATATTATTAAAATAAGAAATTAATATAATAGAGTAATGTTGACATTTTTTTTGTATCTAATTTCAAAGTAATATATTATAACTGAAATCTTATTAATATAGGATGTTTGGTTGTATCATTTTTTTTTTGGCAATACACTTTTTGCCAAATCACAAAAAAATTACAACAAACATCTAATTTTAATTACAGGTTGTTACTAAAACTATTGAGATTATGTTCTGTTTTTTGCTTGGTTGATATAACAAGTTATTTTGTCATTTTTTATATATTTATTTGTTGTTATGTCAATTTTTTCTTTATTTTGTCTAGGAATTAGACTGGGAAGTAGAACTGACCATCGTAATCAGCAAGGATGCCAAAAAAGTGCCTGTAAGATTTGTTAATATTAATTTATTTTGTATGGTGCACCAAATGAGAAACAATAATCTCCTATTTATTTTAAATTGTTGATCATCATAAAATTGATGAGAGAATGATTTCATCTATGGATTTTCTATGCTACCGAAATAATTTTGGCTTTAATAAAAAAAAAAAAGATATATTAAAGAAGAATAGAAAAATACTAGTTTTTTTTTTAAAATAAAGACATTTTAGAGTCTAAGCAAGAATTAATTGCAAGTAATTCATATTTTCACCTTTCTTTAGAAATAATAGTATTGTTCACCTTGTGAGTGAATACAGGCTGATAGGAGCTTCTGGTTCTACATTTTAAATGATTGCCATTTGACAGAACTTAATTTATTGAATGTAACATTACACCCATCGTCGGTAACCCACAGCTGATTGTACTCCGATTACTATCCACTCATCACATGTGGACAGTAATCGGAAAGATCTTCCTGAGTTATCAATTAAAATCATTATTGATATTTTATTAACCAGTAGGTTATATTATGAATACTACTGACTGGTTTGTATTTATACAGCAAGAACATTATTTTGCTCCAAAATGCTTTGTCAGTCTATTATGGCTTTTAAGGCCATAATGGACCGGTAAAAGCCATAATGGACCGGTCCATTATGGCCTTCTTCAAAAAGAATGAAGATTACCTACAAATTTCAAAAATTTTATAAAATTTCAAAATTCTGAAATCAATAAAAAAAAATTAAAAAATTTTAAAGTTCAAAATTTTCAAAAAAAAAATCAATATTTCAAAAATTTCAAAAAATTTCAAAATCATAAAATTTTCAAAAAGTTTCAAAAATTTCATTTTTCATAAAATTTCTAAATTTTAATATATATTTAAATAATAATATGGGACGAAGTCCCAACTATGGTAGAAATAGCAATATTTTGATTCCAGATCTATATCACTAATGGCTTAAATTTCATGCACCGGAAATGACACACCGGAAACCAATACATGGTTAAATCTGCAGAAAATCGGATGCGCAGTAATCTGGAACGATTTATAGATTCCATGTCAACTCGTACCCTACCGGCTTGTAATGTACCCAATTTCTGGTTATGAATGTTAAAAAATTACTCAAGATCGCAGTGTGTTCTAGCCCATTAAACATATACCATGGGACTGACAATATCATTAAACAGAGTTTCATGTCTTCCTCCTCCTGTCCGAAATAATATTTTCTATGAAATTGAGACCTCGAGTACCGGATTATACAACACCGGACTGGGTGCACAGTCTACAGGAGGGGGCAGGTCCCCGTTTTTGCAAAAAACCTTTAAAAATGACAGTCCCCCTATTTGCCCTCTCTTTTGAGAAAGTCTGGATCCACCCCCGGTCTACTTTGAAAAAAAAATATAGGTCCATATGTCTGAGTTAATATTGTTTAAAAAGAATTATTAGACTTCGTCCCAAGTTAGGTAACACCTATTATCATATTATTGAAAAATGATAAAACAATTATAGCCTACCATTTTGGTCAATACTATGGTCTTCTTCAAAAAGAATGAAGATGACCTAAAATTGAAATTGACTGGTTAATAAAAGTATTAAGAAATGTGTGTTTTCGTAATGGAACGATTATATGTCCTCGTTTAAGTCATAATGACCCTCGGAAGGTTGTATTGGCCCTTGGCGTTGCCTCGGGCCATTACAACCTTCCTTGGGCCATTATGATTAACCTTGGACATATAACCGGTCCATTATGAAAACACCCATTTATTAATACTATAGTAAATCTCCTGATATGAGGTAAAAAAGTTATACAGAAAAATGGGGGTGCCCATAATTTGTAAGGAATCCTTTCTTTATTTAAATCATTTAAAAACTGTGATTTTATCAGCTATATAATAATAAAGACAGTCTTCAGAACTTATCAATCAAAGTGTTTTAAAACAATCACATGACTACAAGAATTTCTCTGCCACTGCATTACACCTAATTTTCAATTTGTTTCAGGAATCTGAGGCAATGAATTACGTTTTTGGTTACACTGTTGCTCATGATGTGAGTGCTAGAGATTGGCAGCTAAAACCTGGCAAAAATGGTGGACAATGGGTTATTGGTAAAGCCATGGATGGATTCTGTCCCCTTGGTCCTGCTATTGTCACAAAAGAAGCCATAAAGGGTACTATTTAATACCATAAAGAAATAACTATACTGTATATGTTTTCTCCTCTTATGTGATATGAACTGCATTGATGGTGTAATGGTTAGCAAGCTCGCTTTGAATGCGATAGATCGTGGGTTCGAGCCCGTCGGGTCAAACCAAAGACTATGAAATTAGTATTTGTTGCTTCTCCGCTTAGCACAGAGCATTAAGGAGTAAGAGCAAAGACTGGTTGGCTCGGAATCAGAATAATGTGTCTGAGTGGAGCGACATGTCTACCTGCGGACTGTTGTTTCAGTGAGCTAGCACTATAAAAACCAACTAAGCGTCTTGGTCTAGAACAAAGCAGACCTCATCATCATCTCATTGAAAATTAACTTGTTCTCACCATGATATAGCTGAAAAATTGCTGAGTTGGCATTAAGCAACAATCACTCACTCACTCACTAATGTCATATGAACACAATAAATACTGTATTCCAAATAAGGAGAGTTTTTGAGTATTTTACTCCTTGATTTTGGCCAACTACCCCATCATATTAATTTCATTGATTACAAGCAGATACTCTACAAAAATGGTATTGACTTCCATGTTTAAACATAGGAGATACATTTAAATCGTGTTATTTTAAAGGTTTCACAAAACTTAAATTTTCCTTTTTTTTTCTTGACAAATGATGTCAAAGCTTTTTACATAAGATATTTGAAAATTTTAGGATTTTTATCTTCAGAATGTAATTATATTCTTATGTTACGGTACTCAAAGAGACAAAATAATGCTTTCAAAGTTCCAAGCAAAATATTCTTCGATTTAGATAAAAATTTAAATACTGCAGTGTTAGAAACTAAGAAATAAGGGAGGTTGTCACAAGGGCAAGTAGGGGAAAAAATCATGTCATCCGAATTTACATCAGGTTGCCGAAAAGGGTCACAGAGGACCCTTCCCACCTCGCATTGCGAGGTGGTCATTACGGCTGGGGGTCCCCCGCCCAAGGGCCCCAGAAGCTCTGGGGTAAATAGTGCAAAATCCTGCATTCTGGGCGTTTCCTGAGGCCTACTTTTTGGTTTGAAAAAGGTGGCTCACTCCTTGAAAAGAATGGCTTTTGGTTTTACAGTGGGAGTCAGATCAATGTTGAAAAACACCCATCAATTCAAGATTTAGTTCCTCAAGAAGTACATTTGACTTTTTAGTAACGACAGACACTTGTTTGTTTTAAAACAAAAATGAAATCAGTTGTTTATTTTTTTTTATTTTATTCAGATTCCTTTTCAATTTCCATATTCACAGCCTCTTCAGATTCATCACATTCTGAAGTTACCCTGCCCAAATTTAGTAAATAGTTTAAAAGCTGTCTGAACTGATTTGTTTTGGGCTTTTTTTTTTATTCATAACTACCTTAAGGACATCTATTCAATGTCACATTTTTATTTCTGTCTACCTTGACTATTTGAGTCTTGCATACCAGTGATTTTTATATGTCCCCCCCCCCTTTTCCTATTGAAATAAATATCACTGTGCTGTGATCAAATACCACACAAATTGTAATAACTAATATGTGTGTAATCTTTAGCAGAAGAACGATGTCTCTGTCAATTTGCTCAATGGTCCAACTATATATAGCTTGGGAATGAAAATATAGCACAAACGTAAATTGCCACTGTCAGTCAAAAACTGAAGAAAGTAAAGGCTGTAATTATCATTTGCCAGACCTCAAATCAGATTGCAACAATGGAGTAAAGCTACTGTAGTTCAAAGTCTATTTTTTAATTGGATATGCATTAACGTTTTCACATGTCTGGATGTAAATAAACGATAGATCGTAATATTAACCCGGTGTCGAGTATAAAATACCAACGCGGATGGATAAATATCCGGAAGCGTCCCGTGCATTTCAACAAATTTTGAATTGCCAATCTTCGCATATATGAACATATTTGATATGAGAACTATGATTTTATGTCACAGAAATGAGAACAAAATAAATGAAAGGTTCGTTTTGTTGGAAGTAGCTTCGGACAAAAGTTCGGTCAAAATTTCCTGTAGCACAGTACCGCATTGCGTACCCTTTCCAAAATGGCGCCATTGTTGTTTGTTTAAGAAAAATAAATACAAATAGTTTTATTTTAGTCGGGCATATATAAACATAAGCTCTAATGAACGAAATTAAAGTTTGTATAAACCGCAATGGATTACTTTCCAAGAAAATCACTTTCAAAATACTTAACGGATACGATAGAATTCACCCTCCAACATGAGCCCTGACTGACAGAAAATATTTGGTCGTCAGTCGGGCGACTATTCTGGGAATTCAGGTCGTCCTGATCAATGTTAGGTTGGTTTTGACGATCGGACCACCGCTAATTTCGAACACTGTACTGCAATTGCTACAAGAAAAGTTTTAAGATACCAAAGGGGTAATCAGAAGCTGTCAATCAAAGAAAGACAGAAATAAAATGGCAAAAAAAAAAAGGAGAAAAGGACAAATAATGATGTACAAAACACTACAGTGAAAACTAAAGATTGGGCAACACAAACCCCTAAAAAAATGGGGGGTGAGCATGAAGGGTAAGCAGTTCCTGCTCTTGTAGTAGCACCCATCATGTTACTTTAAGATGGCAATATACAATATAACAATATCCTGTTTGGGGTAATGTCATGTAACCTTTCATTTTAACTTTGACCATCTAATCATATGCAAGACAGTTAAATATATTGACCAATTGGACAACAGATCTTGTGTGTATTCAGTTTTAAAACCTAAAGATTTGATAGGCTCTTCGCTAATTGGTTGGTTGAAAATATTAACCCTGATATATGACCCCATACAGAATACTGTTGTATGTTAGTGTATCACCAAAGAAAAAAAATTAAGAAAGAATACAAAAATTTATCTAATTTATTTAGATAGAATCTTGTATATCATTTTACATCATGCACTTTTTCAAATTTAGATCCACATAACATAGGATTACGCTGTAAAGTGAATGGTGTAACAAAACAAGACAGTAATACCAACCAGTTAGTTCATAAGACTGCTGCTTGTGTCGCATTCATATCCAGGTTAGTATAGATACATCAGTTAATACCAGTCTACCAAAAACCTTTCCCCGGTAACCAAACTGTTTTAGGTGTTGAGCCAATCAACCATAAATAAAAAAGCTAATCATTTAAATAAATAGCTATATTTATTGATTGGAAGTAATTAATTAATTACAAACTATAAATATTAAAATTAGTTAAACTACGAAAAATTAAGTTATATAACAGTTTGACACTAAAAGGTTAATGCAAACTATAAACTGCATCCTAAATATTACAATTCAAATTTTTATTGGTCTATTACAAAAGTAACTGATGGTGAGACATAGGTATTGCTTTTCTAGCAGTGACGAATGCATTAACAATGTCAAGTTTTTGGGATTAGATCAGTTACCATACAACCTAGGTTCACCATTCATGGTCGGTCCACACATTAATCATGAAGGAGACATGACGACCAGACATGTGGAACCTGGCCTTGACCTCATTTTCTTGATCTACTAACTTTGTTAAATTTGTGTCAAGTTTTCATGACTAGGTCAATTTTTTTTATTACCATAAAATCTAGACTCCCCATACCTTGTCCACATATTGGGCATGGATGGTACATAACCCTAAATTAACCAGAATCAGAATTTTAAATTGCATATGATGTAGTGTAACAAAGTTTAGTAAGAATACTTTCTTGTAGCGTTTAATTTGTTTAAAGCATATGTTATCTTATTATTGTTACGTAACTGTAATGTATTGGAACACAGTGAATCAGGTAACGATGATTGACACCTGATAAGAGAAATTGCACAGTTCTTAAACATCAAAGGGAAAGATAACGATGATTGACAGTTCACAAGGACTCATCCATGCTGTCATCCCTTTGAAAGAACAATGGTCTAAACCCAAAATAGGGGTATATAAAGAGTGAGAAATTTGTATTTGGTTCGTCATTTCTAATCGTGAAAGCGACCTGCAAAGTTTGCAGAGAAGAGCAGTGGTAAAAGGGATAGCCACAGGATTTAATAGACTATCGAAGTTACCAGAATGTTCTGATGTTGTAATTTCCTTATGAAACGGTCACAACCTCTCAGAACAGGTAACTTGATTGTTCTATATGTGCTGTTTATATTCAGCATTTGTGAAACATAAGTGTTTCAAGGTTTGACAGAGTTTTGTGTTTGCTTTGTCTTTTCGTGGTTATATAAATTGTTTTATAATATACATTGTATGTTTGAATGCTGTTTTGTTTGTGGGTTCCAGTTGGTCTGGAAGTTAGTTCATTATAAAAGTTGAGGTCTGAGAATTGTTTTAAAGGATACATATTGTGTTGAGTGTCCAAACCATTTGTTATTGTTGCAATTATTCAGGAAAGTTTGGGTTTGACTTTCAATAGTTTGGGTTTCAATTGTATAGCTTCTCAAACTCCGTGAAAACGGATACGGACAAAGTAGAGTAACGCGCCATACATGTTACAGTAGTACTTGATCCCTTCTATAATAAAATGATAGATTTAGAAGAAAGGTTTTTTTTGGAGGAGGGGGAGATGATTTTGTTACAAAATACCATTCAAATATTTTATACAAATGGTTTGAAGCAAGTATTGTCCTCACATCAGAGGAACCTGTATTGTCCTCGCATCAGAGGAACCTATGATATTTAATATAGCAGTTACTCTTTACATTTAGAATGTTAAAACATATAAATCAATATTTTGATTTACTTGCTGCAATATTGATGTACACTATCAAAATAATGAAAATATAGTTAAGTCTTTAAAGTCCACCCTTTTAATGTCTTTTTCCATGTAAGTGGTGGACCTAACAATTTTTGTACTGAGTAACTGGTCGTCATGGTAATGAATAACTTTGTGATATTTTTTTCTTTATTCTTGTATAGATTTATGACATTAAAACCTGGTGATTTGATTCTGACTGGTACACCACCAGGTGTTGGTGTGTTTAGAAAGCCTCCAGAATTTCTTAAGGTAAGAAACATTATCAATGATTGGTAAATTTTCCCTCTGATCTTGACATACGATAAATTCTATTATTAACAACAAGCGTCATCATACAAACATATTATCGTGATTTCTATGTGGAATAATGTGAGATGATATTGATGTCACTGTCATTGCCGTCACAAATCCTTGTTAAAACATCGTTTATATGCTTTGCTTGAATGGATCTTTCATTGTATCTCACATCTTATGCTTCACCTACAATGTGATATTGCTCTGAGAAAATTCTTGCCAAACAAATCAAAGATACTATATATTTATTGCTATTTATCTAACCATCCTCAACAATCACAAAGTGAGAAATAAATGTCCAATTGTCTAAGACCTTTTGGAACAAAAACCAGACTTAATTAAATGACAAAACAAACATCAGTTGTTCGACTGGTCAGAGCAAAGTTCAACAATCTCTCTGATTCACTGCAAATATTCAAAAAGATTTATGACAAGAAGAAAAGTTATATGGAAATCTTATTTGGTTTTTGACAGGCACCACAAATGTTACTGGATTAAACCAGTACATATACAGTGGAACCTGTGCAATCCGACACCTGAGTTTTCCAACATCCTGTGACATCCGACATAAATATATGGTCCCAAAGTAGTTCTGTTAACATAAATAAAACCTGAGTATTCCGACATTCTGTACAATCCGACACATTTTCCTGGTCCCTTGGTGTGTCGGATTAGACAGGTTCCACTGTAGTTACTATTCCAGGAAATTCAAGCCAGTAATTAAGATCTCTAACTAAAAACTATCAACAAACATCTCCACAAATTTAAAAATCATCAAACCAAATATATATACATGTATATCCATCCATCAATAAAATGTCTGTCACAACTATATTGTCAGTAATTAACTGCACAGATTTGCTCCAATACAGTTGTAAGTTCATTGATTACTCAAAGATAACTGCCTACTTCTGAGAAAGTAAAATCTGTTGGTTGTAGACAACGACTCGAATGATGTAGGCAAGTTTATTTGAAGACCAATACTAAGTTTTTCATGTAGTCCCATTATTTTGTCAGTGACTTGCGACAGGTCAGTGGTTTTCTCCAGGTACTCCAGTTTCCTCCACCAATAAAACTGACCGCCACGATATAACTGAAATATTGTTGAAAGTGGCATTAGACACCATAAACCCAACTCCATTATTTAAAAAAAATAAAAGAACCGCCTAGCGCATGAATGCGTGACGTATCCCCCGCACTTGCATAATATTTAGTTTTATATATTTATAGAAAGCAGCCTTGCAGTCTTAATGTATAACATACTTACAAGCCACATGCAAAGATTATTCAAATCTATCCATGTTTACTAAAGTTATCACATAAACAAGACACAATTCTCAAAATTGGTGATTTTTCAACCAAAAACTAACATTTTCCCCCAAAACCCTTGCTTCAAATATTTCCATGTTAAAACCCATCCAAGATAATGATAATTACAAGCCACTTGCAAAATATTATTCAAATCTATCCATGTTTACTAAAGTTATCGCGTAAACAAGACACAATTCTCAAAATTGGTGATTTTTCAACCAAAAACTAAGATTTTCCCCCAAAACTCTTGCTTCAAATATTTCCATGTTAAAACCCATCCAAGATAATGATAATTACAAGCCACATGCAAAAAATTATTCAAATCTATCCATGTTTACTCAAGTTATCGCGTAAACAAAACTCAATTCTCAAAATTGTTGATTTTTCAACCAAAAATTAAGATTTCCCCCCAAAACCCTTGCTTCAAATATTTCCATGGAAGAACCCATCCAAGATAATGATATTTACAAGCCACACACAAAAAATTATTCAAATCTATCCTATCCATGTTTACTCAAGTTATCACGTAAACAAGAAAGTGTGACGGATGGACAGACAGACAGACAGACAGACGGCCGCTATTACTATATCCCCTCACCACTATCGCGGGGGGATAAAAACTAGAAATATTAGTATCCTAACCTCAAGGTCAAATCTGATAAATGTATTAAATTTCAATCATAAACTATGCATGCTATAAACTACTAGTATTTTCTGTTGTTCAAATAAGATGATTTTTCTTTATATTTTTAGAGAGGTGATGTGGTAGAATGTGAGATTGACCAAATTGGTAAAGTTGTTAACAAAGTTGTATGATAATGTGTTTTACTATTAGAGTTGCCATAGAAATAATGAGGGATACAGAAACTTAGTTCCCTAGGAAATAGTATTTAGGAAGACTTTAGAGAAAATAATCATTGATTTATAATTTATTGATTAAAATTATTGTGATCAACTATTTCAAACTGTTTTTTGTTTCAAATAGGAGTTCAATAAATGGGGGATAACTCATGCTAAAAGTAGTCTTTTTATATTTTTCTGATCTTTATTAGGCAACTTATGATGATGTTGTCCCTTGTAATATTCAAGTATTCATATCAATTGAACTTGAGTAAATTCAGCAATTGAGTTGTGATTCACTTGTTAATTATTTAATAATCAGGCAGCATTTGTATTGTAAACAATTATTTGTTATTAAACATGAATTGGTGGTTGATTTCTCTATTTTATTTTACACTGTTGCAAACTTTATGAAGCCAGTGTAGAAATTAGAATAAATATTGTACTTATTGAGATATGAAATGTATTGCACATAAGTAAAAATACACACAAAATGACTTGACAAAAGTATCCATCTTGTTTTGGTTTTTTGTCGCATTGCCCCCTGTTTGATTCCCTGTCAACAATTATATTGGAATTAAATTTGAATTTTGGTGTTTAGTGCCACTTTCAGCAATATTTCAGCTATATCATGGCGACCAATTTTAGTGGTGGAAGAAGCCGGATTACCCGGAGAGTACCACCGACCATGGGCAAGTAACTGGTAAACTTTATCACTTGCGGGTGTGAGTCGAGTGCACCCTTTTTTGTAATTTACAAAGCCGGGCGCAAACCCACGCCATATTGGCGATAGGCTTGTATGAGTTTTTAGGTAATCCAACTATCTAACTCATTGAGCCACCCGGGTCCTCAATTATATAGGTATTTTTTGCATCTCCGCTAAGTACACAGCGATAAGGAGTAGGAACAAAGACTGGTTAGCTTAGTCAGGATAATGTGTCAAGTAGGAGCGATATGTCTATTTGTAGACTTTATTTTTACTTGTGTATAAACTTTTACAATCCACAAATAAAACACAAAGTTTGTATATAGTCAGGAAAGGAGTATTCCCACCATATAACATTTCCATCAGATATGTTGTTTCTGAGAAAAAGATATTTGAAATGTCAGCCAATCAGATAGCATAATTTACCTTAGTAGCTACTAGTATCTTAAATTTCCTAATGAAAACAAATATATATATAGTTTCTATTTACAAGTTGTTTGTGAGAAAAAGATTGAAATGTGAAAAGCTTACTATTCTAGGTGAGCTAATAAAGGGTAGGATATATCACAAACTAAAAGTTCTCTGAAATTATACTGAAATACAAAAACAAATTTATACACAAAATATGTGTAGCCTGTCCCCATTGCCACTATAATACAATATCAAGTGCCATAACATGAGAAAGAATATTCAAGAAGCAAACTCTCCATGTGAAGACAATCAATTGAAAGGAAGAAGTTAAAAAGAATTGGTCAACAATACAGTAGTCTCCATCTTATCTGGCCACTCTCACCAAAGGCCACCCCTCTTATCAGGCCAGATTTCAGATGCACAGAGATAGTATAATACTAATAAATTGTCCCCCTCAAGAGATGTAACCCTCTTATAAGACCTCTTTTTCATTGCAGAAGGGATGGTCTTGTAAGAAGGGAACTACTCTATAATTAACTGCAACAATATGAACCATTCTTCATACAAACATCTAAACACAAAAAAGACAACAGATGCCAGTGAAATTTAGGTACTGGTTTAGCACAGGCATAAAAGTGTAGTGTGATGAAACCTATTACTGGTAATGGCATCACAATGATTCCCTCCAGATATATAAGTCTCTAGTAGGTAAACAAATATAATCAAACAATAAAAAAAAACATGCATCGATTGATTACCTTCAACTAAAATAGACCACACACATGTACAGAAATTATGACAAAAACAACATAGATAGTAAACATTGGTGGAGTAGCATACATGTATATACACGTACATATAAGATTCTTGTCTGTCAATATGGCAAAGTCATGTCAGGCCAATCTATTGCATTTTGTATGCCAAACGAGAAAATAGTTTTGTTTCCAGAAGTGATCATACAAGGTTCAAATACATGTATCTTAATTTGGCAATGTTTAATAAAAGGTCCAAAATTTAAGATTTTTACTTCAATATGCTCATGTACATGTGATAAAATGCCAAATAAAAAAATTCATTTAAGCGAGGGAGTGATTGTTTTGAGCAATTTTTCAGCAATAACATGGCGACAACAAGTTACTTCTTGATGACATGTTATGTACTAGACCAGGTTTTTTATAGTGCTAGCTCACTGAAACAACAATCCACAGATAGACATGTTATCCTGACTCCGAGACAACAAGTCTTTGCTCCTGCTCCTTAATGCTGCATGCTTAACCGAGAAGCAACAAATACTAGTACTGATTTTATAGTCTGATCGAACCCATGATCTACTGTACTTTAGGCAAGAATGCTAACCATTACACCACTGAGCAGTTGAAAACACGGGTATAGAGTGAATCATGACAGGAGGCAACACAAACAGTGTTTATTGAAGAAACAAAAATTATATCCCTCTAAAACCTTTTTTGGGGAAAAAATTCCTACATTTTTCATTATTGTCATTATTCCTAAAGGACCACACTTGCACCCAATATACCATCTTTTATCTCAAATTAATGCACAAACAGTTAAAATTTGAATTTTGTTTTACTAGGTACACTAGGATCCAAAACTGTTTATCTTGGTCCTCATGCTCTAGCTTAAAATACACACAAAAATCATCAAATAATCACATACATTTCTAATAAATAATTTATGCATGATTTACAATTAATAAACAAACATCCTGTGTGATATATTTTGTGCACTTGCAGAACTACCAGTATTAGATATATAGTCTCTAACATTGTTTCCTGTTTATTACGATAATTTCTCAAATCAAGATAATTAAATTTTCACAATTTAAAGTTCGAGGTTTGAGAAATTATCGTAATAAACGGGAAACAATGTTAGAGATTGTTTCTCTAATGAACCACTAAAAAATATTTGCAAGTGACCCCCAAGGTGCCATTTCCCCAAATTTGTCGCTCACCGATAGATCCTTTATAAATATATATCCTAAGCCAGAATATCACATTATATACCCTGTCTGATGTCTGATAGCTGGATAACAGATATATTACGGATTTAACCATTGTTTTTTTTTAATACAGAATCCAAACGTATTAAATATATTTGTGTCTTATTTTCATTTTTTTCGTATTTCTTTATGTCCTTTTCCGTACCTTTGACGTCATTCTTCAATGACATCAAAATATGTGCCACGTCATGTTTCATGAAGGAAAATACTGTACTTTCAATAAAATATTAGTGAGAAAAAGAATCAAAGACCGTTAAGAGAGCAAGACGGAAATCTCAGACAAGGATATCTGACATTTAAAAAAAAAAATTTCATAAAGCAGACGACGCGATTTGTTTACATTTTTTAAACATTGCTAAGATGAGCATAGAAAATTACGTAATTCGTAATTGACCAATCAGCGACTGAGAACAAAGTGATCCACACGTTGATTATCGATTTTTTTCTCACACGGGTTGAGAAGTGTGAAAATTGAACAAGAATTAGAGAAAATGTTTAAAGGAAACCATTCTTGAGAGTTCAGCTTAACTAGAATAAGTAGTACAGTGAAACTTGTCTCAACCAAACACTGATTTAACCAGAATCCTGTATACACCAAACACTGATTTAACCAGAATTCTGTATACACCAAACACTGATTTAACCAGA
>MJUT01006617.1:187674-202184 GCA_002080005.1 Gigantidas platifrons | reverse complement strand
GTAAACATCAAATGTATAATGGGTCGTCATTGGCAACAATCATGAATATCATATTTGGATTTACATGTTAAATGTGTCTCCCTCAGACATAGGTAACCTTAGTAGATTTTAGCTATCCTGTTTAGACCTTTTGTTTACTTGCTCCCAAAGACTTTTAACTTATATGGTTTTCCGATCGTTTGATTATGAGAGTACCTTTTCCGACGACTTTTAACTTATTTGGTTTTCCGATCGTTTGATTATGAGAGTACCTTCTCCGACGACTTTTAACTTGTTTGGCCTTCCAATCTTTTGATTATGATAGTACCGGCTTCTCCGACGACTTTTAACTTATTGGGCTTTCCGATCATTTGATTATGATAGTACCTTCTCCGACGACTTTTAACTTATTGGGCTTTCCGATCTTTTGATTATGAGAGTACCTTCTCCGACGACTTTTAACTTGTTTGGCCTTCCAATCTTTTGATTATGATAGTACCGGCTTCTCCGACGACTTTTAACTTATTGGGCTTTCCGATCATTTGATTATGATAGTACCTTCTCCGACGACTTTTAACTTATTTGGCTTTCCGATCTTTTGATTATGAGAGTACCTGATGAAGGTTATTCCAGTAACGCATTGTGCTCACACTAAATTTGATATCTACGAATTTGGGGGTTTTCACTGCTCAATGCAACATCAATCACATGTGTTATATTTGTGATTTCATTAACGAACCCGTTATATTACCTTTCCAGGGTTCCCATTACAACATAAAAAGTTTCCCATTAATGAAAATTCATTCTTGGTAAGTTTTTCTTGTATACATCCTCCATCCTGAAAAAAAGAATCATAATAAATTTTATATACACTTTGGTTTGTTTGTTTGTTTCATCGTGTTTAACGCCACTTTCAACAATATTTCAGTTTTATCGTGGCGGTCAGTTTTATTGGTGGAGGAAATCGGAGGACCCGGAGAAAACCTGCTGCAAGTAACTGACAAACTGTATCACATAATGTTGTATACCTCGCCCTGAGCGGGAGTTGAACCCACAACATTAGTGGTGATAGGCACTGACTGCATAGGTAGTTGGAAATCTAACTACCATACGATCACAGCCACGACAGCCCCATAAACACTTTGGGCTATACCTTTGTACTATATCACTAAAATATGGGAAAACAAAAGACATTCCGAGCTGGGCTGTCCGGTGTGTTGCATAAAAAAGTTAAATGGAGTTGTTCTGATGTACATAGGATTTATTTTTGCAAAGAAAACAAGAATTTCAAAACTTCATTGTATAAGCAGTTAATTAAATATAAACACCATTTCAGATCATTTCATACCACATTTTTACAAGAACATGGTGGGACTGTCATGGTCGTGATCACATCGTAGTTACATTTACAATTACATGTGCAGTCAGTGCCTATCACCACTAATGTTGTGAGTTAGAATCCTGATCAGGAGAGATTTAACCAATATCACATTATGTGATAAATTCAGTGACTTGCGGCAGGTCTGTGGTTTTCTGCTGTTACTCTAGTTTCCTTCACCAATAAAACTGACTGCCACGATATAACTGTAATATTGTTGAAAGTGGTGTTAAACACCACAAACCAAACAAAACCAACCTTTTTCTTATTAGTGCCTCTAGTCAGGTGATGGTGGAAGTTATTGCTGAGGCGTTACGGCCATAAAACTTTTGAGTATCGGTTTTTACTCATACTGCAAAATCATCCAATCAGAACATGTTATATATTCGATACAGTTTCTGATTTGGAGGGGCCCGGGTGGTTCAATGAGTTAGGTCGCTGGATCTAACAACTCATACAAGCCTATCACCAATACGGTGTGGGTTCAAGCCCGGCTTTGTAAATTACATAAAGGGTGCACTCGACTCGCAGCCACAAGTGAAGTGATAAAGTTTACCAGTTGCTTGCCCATGGTCGGTGGTTCTCTCCGGGTACTCTGCATGGATTCTTCCACCACTAAAACTGGTCGCCATGATATAGCTGAAATATTGTTGAAAGTGGCGTCAAAACACCAAAAATCAATCAATCAGTTTCTGATTTGGTGTTTTTGGAATAGTAGTAGGAAAAAATATAATCAAAAGTTTTATAACCACAAGGCTTGGTGTTACTTAGTAAGAGAGTGAACAATAAAGGAATTATGCACATCTACTTTTTTAATTTATATGTAAAACATAAATCAGAAATGGCAGAGTGGTGAAAATGTTTTTGATACATTAGATGAGGGACGAAGGACTAAAGTTTAAACATATCTAAATTTATTCATTTATTATACAGAGTAGTTTGTCAGTGACTTGCGACAGGTCGGTGGTTTTCTCAGTGTACTCCGGTTACCTCCACCAATAAAACTGACCGCCAGGATATAACTGAAATATTGTTAAAAGTGGTGTTAGTTTGTCAGTGACTTGCGACAGGTCGGTGGTTTTCTCAGTGTACTCCAGTTACCTCCACCAATAAAACTGACCGCCAGAATATGACTGAAATATTGTTAAAAGCAACCAGCCAACTATAAAGACTATAATATAACATGAAGTATATAAATACATATTGCAGGATTTGTAAACAATTTAATTATTGCAAAATTGTCTTTAATTTTATCTCAAATATGGTGGGATCAGATCTAGAGGTGTTCATCTTTCTAGTTTTGTTGTTGTCCTATTAAGTGTCGTTATGTTCTGAGTTCCGTGTTGTGAGGTCCATAACGATTTCCGCATAAAAACGATGTTCAGTTCGTCTTTACCTCCAATTGTTTGTAGGAGGGCTCATGTCTTATTTACGTTATTTGTGTTTGTTTGTGCATAGTGGTGTTCAACACATATTGTGTTGTGTTTTTGCTTTGTTTGTCTTTGTCTTGTGTCCTGTGTATCTTATGTTGCCAGTTTCTCTGGATTGTATTTTTTTGATTGCCCCTTTGCCTTCGGTATTCTCTTACATTTATATAGTAATATTCAAATACCTCTGTATTGACTTTAGCTATATGGCTGTTTAGTTTAGATATATTCCCTGCCTTGTCCAACTTCACATCATTTATTAGCGGTAAAAGATTTTTTTTTAAATCGAGAAAGCATCAGAGATGCAACAACAGAGTTGCAAGTCAAAATCATTTGGTCTTGTGATCATAAATATATATGGTTTATGGGTGGGGATCTCAACCATTAAAAAGTTCACTTCAGGTAGTGGGTGGGGTATGACACCCCCGCGGCCTGAGCTATAAGGCATTTAATTTGCCTAGTCACCGTCATCATAAATATATATGGTTTACGGGTGGGGATCTCAACCATTAAAAAGTTCACTTCAGGTAGGGGATGGGGTATGACCACCCGGGTCCTGAGCTATAAGGCAATTAATTTGCCTAGTCACCCGGATCATAAATATATATGGTTTAGGGGTGGGGATCTCAACCATTAAAAAGTTCACTTCAGGTAGGGGGTGGGGTATGACCCCTCTGGGGTCTGAGCTATAAGGCATTTAATTTGCCTAGTCACCCTGATCATAAATATATATGGTTTAGGGGTGGGGATCTCAACCATTAAAAAGTTCACTTCAGGTAGGGGGTGGGGTATGACCCTGGGGCCTGAGTTATAATGCATTTAATTTGCCTAGTCATCCTGATCATAAATATATATGGTTTAGGGTGGGGATCTCGGTCACATTTTTAAAACAGATTCCCCAGCGTGGTGGGGCCGAGCCCCGAGGATAAAAAATGCTGAATGCACAACTTCACATTGGCATCTCCACCCATACCACATATTCAGTTTCTATCTTATGTAGTTTCAGAGAAATGTGTAATTCTCAAAATATGTACTTTTTCTATAAAAAAACATGATTTTACCAGAAAAAAACAATAGATTAATCTGAATTTCGAACTCGCTCTAAATAATAGTGTAATAATGCTTCCTACCAAAAATTACGTTCATCGGACAAAAACTAAGAGTGCTATCGCGTTAACGAAGATAATTCTCAAAATATGTACTTTTTCTATAAAAAACCATGATTTTACAAGAAAAAAACAATAGATTAATCTGAATTTCGAACTCGCTCTAAATAATAGTGTAATAATGCTTCCTACCAAAAATTATGTTCATCGGCCAAAAAGTAAGAGCGCTATCGCGTTAAAGGACAAATGACACGATTTTTAAATTTTTCACAAAACTTAGTGAAATACTTCCAAACTGCTGTAAAAATAATTTCTTTTTCACTTTCATGTGATTAACGATACGTATAAAGGGATAAACACCCCTTTTATCGCCCTTTCTTCTGACCTAGAAATTCTGCAGATTCTGAGTGCGATAACGAGGTTGAACCACTCGTGACGTCACATGCGCCAGTCATCCATTTCTAAATCAGCTGATTGATATCGATACGAAATTTCCATAAGAAAAAGCCGTGATTAGCAAACCAAAACAAACATCCACGTGGGTGAAATAACAAGAAGTTTCAAATGGTGTCCTGAATGGAATTAATTGAGAAGTATTTCTAAGTTCAATTGTCATTTATTTATTTGTTTTTTCTCTGTAAAAGACAAAAATTCAAAAGTGTAACCAAATATTTATGATTGTGCCCGTAATTAGACAATTAAAGCAGTGATCAATAAACATGTCACTTGTTTGATTACTGCCCAAGGCTAAAATATGAGATAATTGTTTGAAAAACATCACACCTGTCATCTTTATAATTATAGTTAAGTTGACTCCATTTGAGACATTTTAAATAAATCATAACAAATAAATTAATCTTTTCCACTATAAGGGATGAAATGAAAGAAACGAGAGCAGTATTAAAAAATGATTAAAATAAAATAAATCACTGGATAAATATTTCTTGGCCTACTAGATGTAGAAGTAGAATCATAAAAAGGGGGACATATGAGGCACTACGTAGGACAGTCATCTTTCATCTATAAAACTTTCGTAAATTTCGGGAGGGGGGGGGGGGGTACGATATCATCGTCAGAACAACCTGTTGACTTATATTATTTCAGTTTTTCGTTCAATCGCGTGTTTTCTTTTCGATTATTGTCAACGAATAAACAAAACCTCACCAGTCGGTATTTATCAGTCTGTCATGAGCTTGGGAACTTTCATCGATATCGGAGTCTTCTGATGTTGAATCACAGGGGCTTGAATCGCTTTCATAGAGGTCACGCGGCCTATATACCCTATATACTAACAAGGGATGTAACGACCAACGTAGCCAAGCCACTACCAGTTCTGTTTCAGGCTTGAACAAAATATTAAAAAATCACACATTCAAACAATCTTTGTTGAAATTCGCTAGCATATTGATTTATCTTTCCGACGAGACATACTTTTTCACAACTGCTTCACTCTAGAAGTCAGAGCACCCCTGCAAACTTGAAACTTTGCTCCAAAATAGGTCACCAACGTTTTGCTCGGACACAAGTCAACGGTAAAACTCCAAGAGTAAAGAGCACAATTGCGGACAATATCCGCATAAATCCTGACTGTCGTAAATACCTATGAACGCCTTCGACTCAACTATCACCAGAACAGTTCACATAGTGCAGACGAAAAGCAGTAACTCACGTTTTACAGTCCGGTATAAATCCTTTCAAATGTTGGAAGCCACTGTTAAAATACACAGCAGCAAATGAAATCTGTCATCTGATTGGTTAATATTTCTCACGGCAGGGTAAGTGTTTTTACTTATTCGTAACATATAAGAAATATTGTAAATGATTTTTATGTATATTATAATCATATAAAATTACTTCTAAAATTAATTCTCACTGAAATTTTTTTAAAGCATATATTTCAAGCGTTATCAGAATGTGGGCGTGTCGTGAGAAATATTAACCAATCAGATGACAGATAATTTTCATTTGTTGCTGTGTATTTTTAACAATGGCTTCCAACATTTGAAAGGATTTATACCGGACTGTAAAACGTGAGTTACTGCTTTTCGTCTGCACTATGTGAACTGTTCTGGTGATAGTCGAGTCGAAGGCGTTCATAGGTATTTACGACAGTCAGGATTTATGCGGATATTGTCCGCAATTGTGCTCTTTACTCCTGGAGTTTTACCGTTGACTTGTGTCCGAGCAAAACGTTGGTGACCTATTTTGGAGCAAAGTTTCAAGTTTGCAGGGGTGCTCTGACTTCTAGAGTGAAGCAGTTGTGAAAAATTATGTCTCGTCGGAAAGATAAATCAATATGCTAGCAAATGTCAACAAAGATTGTTTGAATGTGTGATTTTTTAATATTTTTTTCAAGCCTGAAACAGAACTGGTAGTGGCTTGGCTACTTTGGTCGTTACATCCCTTTATAGGGTATATAGGCCGCGTGACCTCTATGAAAGCGATTCAAGCCCCTGTGTGTTGAATGTTCTCTTTCCTGTTGACTTTCATCATTATCAGGGATTTAGCCAGGATTTTGAGACCGTTAGTCACTTTTGCGGAACATTTTTTTTTCTAATTAAGAATAAACAAGAATGTAATGTGCTTAGTTTTAAAATCAGTTACTTTGCATTATTTATTGGTTAGTAATGGAGATTACAAAGCTATGGAAACCTCCTAGTATGTGAACATACTCTGCAAATTAGCAACCAACTGATAAAATATAACATTGGCACTATTTTGATCTAATCTAATACCACACAAATTGTAACCCCCCCCCTTTTTTTTAAATATTACTGTGCTTTGGTTTAATACCACTCAAATTGTAATAACCCCCTCCCCACCCTTTTTGAAATGTGCTTTGGTCTAGTACCACAACAGTTGTAATAACTCGTATTTGCGTAGTCTTCAGCAGAAAAAATATGTATCTGACAGTTTGTCCAACTTCTCTGTGTAGGTAATGAATATACAAATGTATAGAACATACGTCAAAAACTGAAGCAAGTTGTAAAATAAATAATTATTTCTCAGACCTCATAATCAAAATGCAACAATTGGAATAAAAATAAAAATACTGTAGTTATTTTTTTTAATTGTAGACAGTGTCTGTCTGTTCTATAAATAGAACGTAATTGTTACCTGGATGCTGATCGATAAAAAAAAAAAAACCTGTGCTTCCTCGTGCAGTGCATGGCCGACCTTGGCATATATGAGAACTAAGATTTCATTTCACAGAAATGAGAATAAATACATCAAAAGTTTGTTTGGTTAAAAGTAGCTTCGGTGGATTGCGAACTCCTGTTGATCGCACCATTTTTATTTTTTAAGCTTCTGACTTTTCGAGAAAACCACTTTCAAAATACTAAGTAATGGATAATATTTCAGTAAACATGATGTCGACATTTTCATAAATGAAACGTGGCAAAAATAGTTCGTTGTGGTGGACATTGTGACGATTATTGTACAATGAATGACAATTACAATCAATATATATTTTGACGCCGACTTTCTCAAAATGATGATTACAAAAATATGTCCATTTAAAATACATACTGTTGCATTTTGAGTACGTGCCATATTGATAACTATAAAAAAAAATCATTATCGTTGATCGAATTCTTTGTCGGGATCATTATCATTACCAGGTAAATCAAACCAGGTGTCCGTGAGATCAAAGATTATGCAATCAAAACACAAATTCTATAATCCGTTGATTGGCTTGTAAAATATAATAAAATTGTCATCTGAGTGACTAGGCCTAATTAGCTTTAATCAACAAATGAAAAAGAAGAATGAATTGTTATAAACATTTTTCTACGATTTTTTTTTTTTTTTGAAAATTCAAGTGACGAATTGGGTACGGCGGTATATTATATAATGGCTCGAACTGATACGGCTGGATGTCTAAATCACCAACATGATTGGAGATATTACTGTCATCACTGTCCATGCTATTTATCGGCTGTTTACTGTCTCACCTTCGATCGCTCAACTGATTGTTTATCATGGAAGCCATCCTTTGGCACATGTGACGTCACGTAATCACGTGACCACTCAGCTCATTAAAATGTAGAGGTCACAGATCACGGAGATATCAAAAGGTAATAATCAATAAAATGGGCATCCTAGGGCGTTATTTTCAATTAAGACAATGTTTATAGTTTATTTAATGACCAAATCAAACAAAATCGAGAATTTTATTTTTTGTGTCATTAGTCCTTTAACGAAGATATCCATACGCCCGCCCGCCTTTCGCCAAAACATAAGCCGACTGCAACTTCGTTGCAACTCGGCTAAAAATAGTTGGGAGGCAAAACTGACTTTTGATCCAAAATTTCCATTGCCCCCTTTTTTATATTTGTTCTTAATTGATGAGTCATAAATGAAAGACCAGTATATTTTATTTACCGGTATAGTTTTGAAAATGTACTGCAATATATACATATGCTTTACTCACAAAAAGAATGTCAATTTATTTCTTTCATAATAAGTATAACATTTTATAAACTACACTTGAACAAACTTTACAAAATATATCTGACAAACTATTTTAGATCTACAGGTAATACACCATAACGGCATGAACGGTCTGAACATGTTTATGCTTACCTCACAACAACATCCAACGTGTCTATGTGGTCCTGCCCCTGCTCCTATCATAAAGGCTCCTGGTAACTCAACTAGCTCAGCTATCTGACTAAAAGTATACACCTGAAAGTGATAATAACATTATGATAAATTAAACAGTGATAGTCAACATTACCACCAATATCAACAAAACAAACTATCACCTCTCACCTGANGGCATAAAAAAACACAACAAAAACAAAAAACAAACAATCATCTCTCACCTCAAATCATTCAACATACAGTCAAACATGTATTAACAGGTCACCATTGGAACAAAGAAAAAGTGGCCTTATAAGACAGGTGACCTCTTAAAAGAGGTTCAATTCATATGAAATTTTCTATGCCACAACATGAAATTGGCCTTTTAATACAGGTGACGGCATGGGCAGGTTTGATTGTTAAAAGTACGACGACATATGCCTATGTTAGAAATCAAGGCACAGGCACTTGTTTCTATCAATGGGGGGTCGACTATCAATGTATAGCTTTTATTATACATTGATAGTCGACCCCCCATTGATAGAAACAAGTGCCTGTGAATCAAGGTCCTGGCTTGTTTATTTTGATGTTAATATTTCACAACTTTTTTCAATTTCTTTCACAATTGATAATGAAGATGTTTTTCCTGCTTTGTTTTTTTTTCCATTTCTTTTTGTTTATTTCACAAATATTTTCATAAATCTACAGCTAATTTCAAAAGTGATATCAACAATGAGGTGCAAGATAGTAAGTATTAATTTATGCTTTTATTTAATGTACTCCTAATAAAAAATATCTCGACAAAAAAATCAACAACATTAGCTGTGTAAGAACCAAAGGGAGAACACTCTCTCCCATACCTAATTTCTTGAAGAACAATTTATCTTTTCTCTCATCAAATGATTGAACTTATAAATGTGTCTCATTACTAGCTTGGTACCTTATTATCTCCCTTATTAAATATGGTAAAGAAAGACAACTTATAAATGTGTCTCATTACTAGCTTGGTATCTTATTATCTCCCTTATTAAATATGGTAAAGAAAGACAACTTATAAATGTGTCTCATTACTAGCTTGATACCTTATTAAGCTGAGGTAAAGGTGTCAGGTACGGAGGTCCACCAATATCTGCCAACCGTGGATTACCATTCAAACCTGTAATACCACAAATTAAATGAGAAATAACAATACAAAGAAAATAACAATCCAGACACTCTGCACTGATTGGTATACATTGGTTAAGAAATAATTCATGGAAACCATATGTATATATTGTTTTTACCACGGGTAGGCCCTTTATGTCACGAAGTTTTACCCCGAGCGTAAGCGAGGGGTAAAAAGCTGACATAAAGGGCCTACCCGTGGTAAAAACAATATATACATATGGCTTCCATAATTATTTCGATTCTGATATGTAAAAATTGGTAAAATATTGTGATAAATTGTCGATGACGTCATAAATTACAATGGGTGTTGGTATATATTATTTTTACCACGGTTTTGAACTCAAAGTGTTTCAAGGACGTCATATTAGAATATCCGTTTATCTATTTTTCCCTTGTTATTTTTTTAATAGTAAGAATGTATGTATTTTTTACAAATTAAATCATCTAGTTATCCAGATGATGGTGTTCTAAACATATAAACATGTAGACCTAAATAATCAACATCCAGTAAACTTGTGAAGTATTCTTGTTTAATTATTTTCTACATTTGTATCTTTCAGCACAAATTATGAGTGTGTTATTGTTGTTTACTGCCAAATGAGCAATTGCTAAGCTATGTCATGGCATGAACAAGTTATGAATAAGATTTTCAAACATTTATAACCAATCAATAGCCATGGCAACCATCTTGAATGTCTGGCAAAATCACCGAACACAATTTTTGAAGAGGACCATCCAAAGAATATCACAATAATTTGATTATAATTTAAGACTTTCAAATTTTCCCTTTGTATAAAACAGCAAGAAGCTTTTAAAAGTTTGCGAAAATGTTATTCAGATAGCACTACAATGTAATTATATTTGTTACTATGCATACCTGGTGCAGACAGATTGAATGGTTTCTGGGTTAGATCAGGACAGTCCATTACATTCACACTTACAGATACAAAGTTCTTCCCAAGGCCTTTTGATAACACTGAAAAAGAAATTACCACTCATCACAAACATGAAAATCATGTGTTATCAGGGGAGGGGGGTGTCCCCCAGGGGATATGTAGATAGCGGGGAAAATCTATTTAAAACTACTTTTAATATCGTTTTTATAATGTAATGGATGTTTACAGACAATCAAACGAACCACATTTTGTCTGGTATTATATTAAACTTGTCTAGGACTGCATGCAATGGAAGCTGGTTATGTCTCCAGACTGTGCATTCAAACACTCAAATCCTATGAAATCCTGTAACGTATTATCTGTTTACAAATGATTTAAGAATCAATTTGAATTTGCTCTTTCCATTTCAGAAATCTGTGGTTAATACCTAGATCAGATTAATTCTTTAAATATAGAAATGTCAGTTATTTAAATATTAACACTACATATTTGGTTTGATAAAATTGTTCATGAGTGAAAAAAAAAATTGAAAATGGTCTTGATTGTTCAGAATACTAACAATTTGTTCTTCTAAAAGCTTCAAAATACATGTTGCTTTCAAGATGCAGTTTTCTTGATCTGACATGAAATATGTATGGACAATTGTCAACACTATATTTTAGTAAAAATGCAAACAATATAAGTAGAAACTATCGTCTGCTAATTCAAAATAAAACTTAAAATGTTACCTTTACTATTCAAAAATGAACACTTTATACAAGTATGAAAAATAGAAAAGGGGGAGGGTTTCTGTTCAAAATTTAAGAAGCGTTTCCTACATGTATTAATGAAAAGGAATTTGAATTCAAACTTTTTTCTCTGTTTATCATTACTATTATTTATAGTGACATGCATAATTTTGATCAATATGACATGAGTTCTGAGAGTGAGAGACACGAGAGAATGCACGTGTTTACTACTACTACATTTTGTACATGTACTACAATATCCTGGCGTTACCAAATTTCGATAACGTAACGACTTATTGGCTTATGTCAAGCTTCCCGTAGATTTTTTGTATGAAATACTTTAATAAACTTAAATTACTAATATAGTTGTTTAACTGTGCAAAAAAGAAGAAACATCCGATAAACAGTTTGACTGGTGTCAATCTTATGAAGTGTGTCGTTGTTTTTACTTGAAAGAAAATGGCGTATCCTTATTTCGATAGAGGAGATAATTCCAACTCATTCGGCCCTAAAATAGTCGTCCCCGATATATATCGGCCCCAAAAAATGTCGACACTAATCACCAAGTTCGAAGATACTGTGAAGTATATATTTTTTTCAAATATTTTTTTTTCTCTCTCAAAAATTGCAGACTGTTAGAAATATAGAAAAATGAAATATCTTATGAAGCCTCAAGATGACCTTTGATTGTAGTTGATAAAATTCGAGATTTTTTTTAATGGAAAACATGTTTAATTTAAAATAAAATAAATATACAGACATAAACTTACAAAAAAATCATAGATTTAATTAGTTTTTCATTGGTAGCACTTTATTCTCACTTCTGTAAGTTACCACTCTGTAAAGATGTCTCTGAACGTCATTTGAACAATTTCATAACATGACACCTTTGGCTTTCCAAACGTTTTATTTTTGGACAGGGATTCCACTATGTTCTATTTTTAGAATATATTAGCGTAGAGGCAGACGATCAAGACAATGACAGTTCAGTGGATTCTAATTAAGTTTTCATGAGGAAAATCAACGTTTTGCGGTCAAATAAAATGGTATTAGTGAAAACATAGTTTTTCTAGTCTAGGAGGAATAAAATAAGTCACTCACTTCTTTTAAAGACATTTTCTAGATTTTTGTTTACTTGTGGTAGACGTCAACACTAGGTCGTTCTATACCAAAAAGTTCCGGGTGGTGACGTCATCAGTATCCGAATGCGACACTAAAAATACTGACCTATCGAAATTAGGTTCTTATCGAATTTCGGACACTGCACAATACTAGCGTCTAGTGGTAAATTGTAGCTACCATTTTATTTAATATTTCATTGACTACTTGCCACTTGCAACATCTTTCATTGGCGGCACATGCATTTCTGCCTTTTGTACAGGAACTGCTTGTGATGACATGATTTAGAAGATACGTTGTAGGCCTAGTATTTGTCGTTATCAAATATCAGATTACATAACATTGAAAGAAGAGTTATCTCCCCTCAAATGAAATGGGCATGCTGAAAAGTCGGGGAGTGAGTTTTGCAGTGGGGTGGGAATAGATGCAAAGGGTTAAGGGTGTTAAACGCAACTTTCAACAATATTTCAGTATTTTTATGGCGGTCAGTTTTATTGGTGGAGGAAACACACAGGCACTTGTTTCTGGTAATTTTTGTTACCTAGATACTAATTATTTATATACCATTAGTATCCACAGGTGCTTGTGGACAGGACACACCATCCCCCTTTTTTTCAATTTTTTTTCCCAATTCCATGGCTTAGAAATATGTAATAC
The DNA here is from genome assembly GCA_002080005.1 of Gigantidas platifrons. NCBI lineage: Eukaryota > Metazoa > Mollusca > Bivalvia > Mytilida > Modiolidae > Gigantidas > Gigantidas platifrons. The sequence goes on along the minus strand of MJUT01006617.1, from coordinate 189,140 downwards.
AGCAATAGTATACCGTTTTCTGATTGTATAAGTCGACTGATATGTATTTTATAATACATATCAGTCGACTGATACAATCAGAAAAAAGGAGGGTAGGGGCCGGGGATGATGTGTCATGTCCACAAGCACCTGTGTAAGTATCTAGGTATATATTATATTTTTATCAGTTAAACAAGTGCCTGTGAGGAAACAGGCGTACCCGGAGAAAACCACTGACAAACAAGTGCCTGTGAGGAAACAGGCATACCCGGAGAAAACCACTGACCTGTCGCAAGTAACTGACAAACTATTGCATCAAGTACACCTCCCCATGAGCGGGATTCGAACTCACAACTTTACTGTCAGTAGTGGTGATAGGAACTGATTGCACAGGTAGTTGTAAATCCAACTACCATACGATCATGACCATGACGACCCCTAGATACCAGGTTCGGTTTAATACTTTTTTTTAATCTACAAGTGTCAAGAGTGTTTAATGGAGTGAGTGAGTGTTGTTTACCGCCAACTCAGATTTAGTGAGTCATTGCTGTGTAAAATGTTCTGAAGTTCAAGTTTTTAGAGTAGCCGTACCGGTGCTCGAGTTGTGGTAGATCACGTGTTGGTCTAGTACACAGCGTAAATAATTTCATTAAATGTACATATAACTTGTTCTCGTCATTATATGGCTGAAAACCTCACTTGGCGTTAAACGTCAATTGTTCACCGTCACTCAAGTTTTCAGTCAGTCCGGGCTATAATGTCAAACACCGGTATTTTTATCAATGATAAGTGGACGTTGGTGATGCGTGGTTAATACTATAGACCAACACTCTGAACTGGTGTATTATTTTGTAGTTTTAGCCAAGGGCGTATATAGACGTCCTTGTTTTAGTTTACTAAAACAATAACAGATAAATGTTTCGCTCCACTTGGACATTTTATCATCACTCCCCCGGGGCAACCCGTATTTCTTCTTCGTACACCTGCATCGTAAATATGAAACCATGATTTAACTTTCATTGTAACTGCATGATTTATATACATTGTATTTATTTTGGGACCATCGTGGTCGTGATCTTATGGTTGTAGACTTTACAACTACATTGTACCTCTACCATCAGTACCTATCACCACTAAAGTTATGAGTTCGAATCCCGCTCATGGTGTTGTGTATTCGTGGTCGTGATCTTATGGTTGTAGACTTTACAACTACATTGTACCTCTACCATCAGTACCTATCACCACTAAAGTTATGAGTTCGAATCCCTCTCATGGTGTTGTGTATTCGTGGTCGTGATCTTATGGTTGTAGACTTTACAACAACATTGTACCTCTACCATTAGTACCTATCACCACTAAAGTTATGAGTTCGAATCCCGCTCATGGTCTTGTGTATTCGTGGTCGTGATCTTATGGTTGTAGACTTTACAACAACATTGTACCTCTACCATCAGTACCTATCACCACTAAAGTTATGAGTTCGAATC
>MJUT01006617.1:165430-184101 GCA_002080005.1 Gigantidas platifrons | reverse complement strand
TACATATTTCAGAGCCCTTATATAAAAAAAAATAGTGGGCTCCTCCACCTGCAACCCCCGATCTGCCAGTGTCAATAGTTGTTCTTAGGGGAGCCCAAGCAGTCGGGCTTGGCCCTCATTTGAGTAATTTAATATAATAGTACACAAATGTACATTTACAAATCGAAATCACTAAATATCTGTACATACATGGTCCAGTGCCCCATACACCGTAACAGAAAAGTTGTTTTACATCATCAAGGGCCCTATATATATGAAAGTCATTCGTGGGCTCCTTCCTGAAACCTGGGGCTACTGCTGTATGAAGAATTTTATATCAACTGCACGAAATTGTCATTCACATATTCACGAAAGCATACATTTTATTTTGTTTGTCTTGCCCCTAAACTCATGAGCCCGTGGCGCCGCCGAGGCTGACCCCCCCCCCTTCATTTCCCCCGCTCAGTGGGCCAGGGTAAACCACTCAATTATTTAAGATATATTTGATAGCTTTTTTTTATCCATAATGAAAAACCATCTTTTTAAAAATTGTTGTCAATTAATTTATAGCATATGTGCGAAAGTTTTTCTTTGTTTTCCCATAATAATAAACACCAGAATTTTATCATTCTAACTTTAATATATCTGCCTACATGTAGTTCACCATAGTCCATATAATCGGGAGTTGAAGTTTTTAGATGTAAAAGTAGCTTAAAGAATTTAAATGTAGCTATAGCCTTTCAATAATTTCGTAATTTCCAAATCCCCAAGTTTCACACCCATAAAATATTTTTGGCCTGACCATACTATCAAATAGTTCGAATTGACGTTTTTATTAATAAATTATAAAGTCTGCCCTTTTTATGACAATATACATAGCTTTGGCTCTCTTGTTCACAAGTTCCTTTTAGCATAGACCATCCAGACACAATAATTGCCTATGGCGACCAATTTTCTTAACCGATCGGGACGAAATTAGCAAACTTTATTGAGGACTGTCTACAGATGCTTCCTATGAAGTTTCGGTTCATTTGGCAGAGTGGGTTCAGAGAAAAAGGTTTTCTTAGAAACTGACCAACCAGAAACAAGAATTGTCTACTTCGACCACGTATCATAACCTATCGGGACGAAATGAGCGATATGTATAGAAGACCTTCTATAAATATGCATCTTACCAAGTTTCGGTTCATTTGGCTGAACTGTTTCGTCGGAGAAGATTAAAATGTGAAAAGTTAACGGACGACGGACACCAAGTGATGGCAAAGCTCACTTTGCCTTTGACAAGGTGAGCTAAAAATTAATACTGCACAAGCCACTTGTGGAACAGGAACTGCTTCCCCTTCCGGAATTCACCACTAGTGTGGTTCGTGTTGATCAATCTTTAGTTTCGATATATGATTGTTTGTTTTCTTTTGGCCATTGTATTGCATGTCCTTTTATTTACTGCTTTTGATTAACACTTTGGAATCTTCAAATTTTGCTTGTTTTATTTACCAGGATTAAGATTTTTTCTACTCTTCCATCTATAAAATATTTCATGTTTCAATAATTTGTTTGGTTTATACAGATTATAGTTTTTGCACTGTTTCCTGCAATGATATTTTACGTTTGTCCTGATTGCACCTGTGCAAGTTCCCCAATCATATATAATCCGGCTGTCCACGTTATAACTGGTGACCTTAAAATTATCAACAACACCTCTCTACGAGACGTGTTCGTCAAAGAGCCTAAATATCGTGAGACTAACTCCATAAACTGGAAACATAACTTTAAATTTCTTATGGATTCCGTGGAGGATTATGCACAACAATGGACGAAACGTGAAAAGAAAGACTTATATTCTCTTTCCGAATGGGTGAAGAGTGTGAGGTCACTTATACAAATTAGAATAAAAAAAAAACATATCTGGGTCACTCTCTCTACATCAATCTTTAAAGACCCAAATGTTGCTAAACATCTGTCTCTCCTCCATGGCAAATATGTTATTGTCTCCGCTGACAAGGTGAGCTAAAAAACCGAAAAGAAGCTAGCCCGATCCTTTTAATTGCACGCTCCGCTATATAGATGATGTCCTTTCACTTAACAATACTAGGTTTGGCGATTTCCTTGATCCCAACTATCCCATTGAGCTTGAAATAAAGGATACCACAGATACAGATAGGTTTGCTTCATACCTGACCTACACCTCGAAATAGACAGGGAGGGACGGTTAAGAACTTCACGACAAAAGAGATTATTTCAATTTTCCCATTGTGAACTTTCCATTTATATGTAGAAACATTCCAGAAGTACCTGCATATGGAGTCTATATATCTCAGTTGATACGATATTCCATAGCTTGTTGTTCCTCGATCAGGATTTCTTTGATAGATGGTTGCTTCCAACAAGGAAGCTACTGAACCAAGGGTTCCTGTTGATTAAATTGAAGTCATCACTTTAAAAGTTTTACGGTCACCACCATGACTTGGTTGACCATTATGGAATATCTGTGTCACAAATAACTAGATTAACACGACGGGTGCCACTAGTGGAGCAGAAACTTCTACCCCTTCCGGAGCACCTGAGAACATCCCCAGTTTTTACTGGGGTTCGTGTTACTCGATCTTTAGTTTTATGTGTAGATCGTTGTTTGTCTTTTTGTCCTTTTTTCTTTTGGCCATTGTATTGTCTGTTCTTCTACGGATTCTGATAACCCCTTTGATATCTTCAAACTCTTCTTAACAAGAAGTATTGCCCTTTGAAGGTTTTGTCAGTGTTCCCAAACAAATGCTTATATATAGAGGTTTACGTGAGCCTGAATCACTCAAATAGGAATGAATTATCCGTTGTTTGGGTTCAAGCAAGTTTGTGGTTTCTTCTAAAGGAAATACATATTCAGTGATTGAGAGTGTTGAGAGATTGTCACCCTCTTCGCATGTTAAAGAACCAAGTGTAACAGCTCATTATGAGCATTATGCTCATGATGATAATGCTCATGATGAGTGGTCCATAGGAGACCTGTTGCACTGGCAAAATTCTCCGTCCCTGCCCATCACCTTTCCTTGTTTCGAGTCCCGTGGCTTTTAATTTTTTTTTCTCGTCCTGTATATAGCTGAAAAATTGCTCGCTGGACGTTAAGCATCAATCAATCAATCAACCTAGTATTTATGTCATGTTTTTCATCGGAACGAGATTAAGAGAGACAATTTGTAGAGGACTACATACACATTAGATGTACCATGTAACAAGTCGGCAGTGTCTATTCTTACAACAATTTTCAACAAATTGTTGTAAGCACAGCCGCAAATCTTATTCTTACAACAAATGATATTACGGAATCAATTCAATGAGGAAACGAATTTTTATTTAAAATAGCGATCATATATTGTAGTTGTATTGTGTTCCTCTACGATTTGTAACTTTTATCATATAAATTATTATTTTATGATTACAGCCTTATAATAGACGTATTTTTATATGATTTATGAATAATATAATTACATAAGTTAGTTGTATTTTGTTTTATAAAGAGAAAGGGTAATTGGTTTTTAGTCATGTCTAGTCATGAACAATACTCACATATCATGTCATACTTAATCCCAAAAAAGATAGTACATTTGTAGAATGGACGTATAATACGAAAACATATATAGAGACACAATGGATAGTGCTTTCAATTTTTAATGTGGTTCCATCTAAAATGTACCAACCTTAAAACTACAACTGGTGTTGTAGGCAATGTATCAACATGTAAAATTCATTTGTGATCATTTGTGGACTTTTGCTTTAACAGTTTTTTTTGCATTGCATTGTTTTTATATTTCAGATATTTTATCAAAACTTAAACTTCATACTTTTAAAATCTTCTAGCATTTTAAATGATTTTTGAAGCTTTTAAAAAAAACCTTTTATCATGCTTTTTACGATTATCAAAATTGTATTTTTATTGTTTTTATGTAATATTTTATTCTATGATGATAAATTATATGTTGTGCATATGAAGAAATGTATATAGATCTATATAATACAATAAATATATATGATTAATTACAACATCATCTTTTTTGTTGTAAGAATAGGCTCTAGAGGATAATCTTACAACATATTTAATCTGCAGGTAATAATTATTCGTTTCTCATTATCTAATCAGTAATATTATTTGTTGTAAGAATAAGATTCAAGGCTATTCTTACAACAATTTGTTGAAAATTGTTGTAAGAATAGACATTCCCTAACAAGTCATGTCAACCTGTAGTTTTGGTGATATTAAAAGTTTCAATTATTCAGAAACAACAATTTTCCAATTTCAATGGTGAATTACTGAATCAAGATCTAGACAACATGAGAATGTGCTTGATAGACCTCACAAACATGGAAGGTGTCGTTCCAACCGAGCCATTAGTTTCAAGAGATTATCAAAATGTGAAAAGTTGACGACTTTGACAACGACGACAGACAACATATTCAATGACGGGTCAGATGATCGCTATAGTAATCCCTTATCTAGAAAATGCTATAACCAGTATGGAGATATTTGAAATATAAACCAATCAGAAATCCTAAATAAATTTCCTATCGTTTCAAAAATCATAACCACAGGCTATCAAGAGCCTGTATCGTTCACCTGGTTATAAAAAGAACCAATTGGTCCTGTGTAAAATTTATGTCCTGCGGTGGCGGCCATCTTGGATTTCGGATCGGCATAGGGGAATTCAAATGATTATTCATGGACAGTTTGGTGTCAATTGTCCAAGTGGTTTAAGAGAAGAAGCATTTTGAAGCATTTTTTCCATAGGGTCCAATGTTAAACTAAGTCCTGTCGTAGCCGCCATTTTGAATTTCATATCGGAACAATAAACATAAAGTTTGTAGAAGACCATCCAATGAACATTCATGTACAGTTTGGCTTTAATCATATTTGTAGTTTCTGAGAAGACGCCATTTGAACATTTTCCCATAGGGTCCAATGTTAATTTATGTCCTGCGGTGGAGGCCATCTTGGATTTCCGATCGGTATAAAAAACAGAAACTTTGTAGAGGACCTTCCAATGATCATTCCTGGGCAGTTTGATTTCAATTGTCCAAGTGGTTGAAGAGAAGAACCGTTTTGAAACATTTTTCCCATAGGGTCCAATGTTAAAATAGGTCCTCCCATAGCCACCATTTTGAATTTCATATCGGAACAAAAAACCTAAAGTTTGTAGAAGACCATCCAATGAACATTCATGTACAGTTTGGCTTTAATCATATTTTTAGTTTCTGAGAAGAAGGCATTTGAACATTTTTCCATAGGGTCCAATGTTAATCTATGTCCTGCGGTGATGGCCATCTTGGATTTCCGATCGGCATTAAAAATAGAAACTTTGTAGAGAACCTTCCAATGATCATTCCTGTGCAGTTTGATTTCAATTGTCCAAGTGGTTTCAGAGAAGAAGCGTTTTGAAAAAAATTTCCCATAGGGGCCAATGTTAAAATAGGTCCTGCCATAGCCACCATTTTGAATTTCATATCGGAACAAAAAACTTAAAGTTTGTAGAAGACAATGCAATGAACATTCATGTACAGTTTGGCTTTAATCATATTTGTAGTTTCTGAGAAGAAGGCATTTGAACATTTTCCCAAAGGGTCCAATGTTAATCTATGTCCTTCGGTGGCGGCCATCTTGGATTTCCGATCGGCATAAAAAATAGAAATTTTGTAGAGAACCTTCCAATGATCATTCCTGGGCAGTTTGGTTTCAATTGTCCAAGTGGTTTCAGGGAAGAAGCGTTTTGAAACATTTTTCCCAAAGGGCCCAATGTTAATTTATGTCCTGCGGTGGAGGCCATCTTGGATTTCTTATCGGTATAAAAACATATTTTGTAGAGAACCTTCCAATGATCATTCCTGGGCAGTTTGGTTTCAATTGTCAAAGTGGCTTAAGAGGAAAAGAAGTGTTTTGAAACATTTTTCCAATAGGGTCCAATGTTAAAATAAGTCCTGCCATAGCCGCCATTTTGAATTTCATATCGGAACAAAAAACTTTAAGTTTGTAGAGGGCCATCCAATGACCATTCATGTACAGTTTGGCTTTAATCATATTTGTAGTTTCTGAGAAGAAGGCATTTGAACATTTTCCCATAGGGTCCAATGTTAATCTATGTCCTGTGGTGGCGGCAATCTTGGATTTCCGATCGGCATAAAAAATAGAGAGTTTGTAGAGAACCTTCCAATGATTATTCCTGTGCAGTTTGGTTTCAATTGTCAAAGTGGTTTCAGAGAAGAAGCGTTTTGAAACAATTTCCCCATAGGGTCCTATGTTAATTTATGTCCTGCAATGGAGGCCATCTTGGATTTCCGATCGGTATAAAAAACAGAAAGTTCCTCGGGGAAATTCCAATGATCATTCCTGGGCAGTTTGGTTTCAATTGTCCAAGTGGTTTTAGAAAAGAAGCGTTTTGAAACAATTTCCCCTTAGGGTCCAATGTTAAAATAAGTCCTGCCACCATAGCCACCATTTTGAATTTCATATCGGAAAAAAAACTTAAAGTTTGTAGAGGACCATCCAATGACCATTCATGTACAGTTTGGCTTTAATCATATTTGTAGTTTCTGAGAAGAAGGCATTTGAACATTTTCCCATAGGGTCCAATGTTAATCTATGTCCTGCGGTGCCGGTCATCCTGGATTTCCGATCGGCATAAAAAATAGAAACTGTGTAGAGAACCTTCTAATGATCATTCCTGTGCAGTTTGGTTTCAATTGTCCAAGTGGTTTCAGAGAAGAAGCGTTTTGAAACATTTTTCCCATAGGTCCCAATGTTAATTTATGTCCTGCGGTGGAGGCCATCTTGGATTTCCGATCGGTATAAAAAACAGAATTTTCGTAGAGGACCATCCAATGAACATTCATGTACAGTTTGGCTTTAATCATATTTGTAGTTTCTGAGAAGAAGGCATTTGAACATTTTCCCATAGGGTCCAATGTTAATTTATGTCCTGCTGTGGAGGCCATCTTGGATTTCCGATCAGTATAAAAAACAGAAACTTTGTAGAGGACCTTCCAATGATCATTCCTGGGCAGTTTGGTGTCAATTGTCCAAGTGGTTTAAGAGAAGAAGCGTTTTGAAACATTTTTCCCACACGGTCCAATGTTAAAATAAGTCCTGCCATAGCCACCATTTTGAATTTCATATCGGAACAAAAAACCTAAAGTTTGTAGAGAACCATCCATTGACCATTCATTTAGAGTTTGGCTTTAATCATATTTGTAGTTTCTGAGAAGAAGGCATTTGAACATTTTCCCACAGGGTCCAATGTTAATATATGTCTTGCGGTGGCAGCCATCTTGGATTTCCGACTGGCATAAAAAATAGACACTTTGTAGAGAACCTTCCAATGATCATTCCTGGGCAGTTTGGTTTCAATTGTCCAAGTGGTTTCAGAGAAGAAGCGTTTTGAAACATTTTCCCCATAGGGTCCAATGTTAATTTATGTCCTGCGGTGGAGGCCATCTTGGATTTCCGATCAGTATAAAAAACAGAAACTTTGTAGAGGACCTTCCAATGAACATTCCTGAGCAGCTTGGTTTCAATTATCCAAGTGGTTTCAGAGAAGAAGAGTTTTGAAATATTTTTCCCATAGGGTCCAATGTTAAAATAAGTCCTGCCATAGCCGCCATTTTGAATTTCATATCGGAACAAAAAACCTTAAGTTTGTAGAAGATCATCCAATGAACATTCATGTACAGTTTGGCTTTAATCATATTTGTAGTTTCTGAGAAGAAGGCATTTGAACATTTTCCCATAATGTCCAATGTTAATTTATGTCCTGCTGTGGAGGCATCTTGGATATCCGATCGGTATAAAAAAACAGAAACTTTGTAGAGGACCTTCCAATGATCATTACTGGGCAGTTTGGTTTCAATTTTCCACGTGGTTGAAGAGAAGAAGCGTTTTGAAACATTTTTCCCATAGGTTCCAAAGTTAAAATAAGTCCTGCCATAGCCACCATTTTGAATTTCATATCGGAACAAAAAACCTAAAGTTTGTAGAGGACCATCCAATGACCATTCATGTACAATTTGGCTTTAATCATATTTGTAGTTTCCGAGAAGAAGGCATTTGAACATTTTCCCATAGGCTCCAATGTTAATCTATGTCCTGCGGTGGAGGCCATCTTGGATTTCCGATCGGCGTAAAAAATAGAAACTTTGTAGAGAACCTTCCAATGATCATTCCTGGGCAGTTTGGTTTCAATTGTCAAAGTGGTTTCAGAGAAGAAGCGTTTTGAAACATTTTTCCCATAGGGTCCAATGTTAAACTAAGTCCTGCCATAGTCACCATTTTGAATTTCATATCGGAACAAAAAACCAAAGGTTTATAGAGGACCATCCAATGACTATTCATGTACAGTTTGGCTTTAATCATACTTGTAGTTTCTGAGAAGAAGGCATTTGAACATTTTCCCATAGGGTCCAATGTTAATCTATGTCCTGCGGTGGCGGCCATCTTGGATTTCCGATCGGCATAAAAAACAGAAACTTGGTAAAGGACATTCCAATGATCATTCATTTACAGTTTGGGTTCAGTCAGTTCATTTGTTTCAGAGAAGAAGATCTTTGAAATTTCAGCCAATTAAAGCCTATTATTGGCCCTGGCAGGTATGTTGAATATCCGACTGGAACGAAAAACAGAAACTTTGTAGTGGACCATCCAAGGAACATTCCTGCTAAGTTTGGTTCCAATTGGCCAAGTGGTTTCGGAGAAGAAGCTTGAAATGTGAAAAGTTTACAGACGATGGACGCCAAGTGATGGCAATAGTTCACCTGGACTTTGGTCCAGGTGAACTAAAAACTGTTGATTATTATTTCTGTTAAGTTGGGCTTCACTGATTAATCATTACACACAAGAAAGGTTCTTTAAATAGCAGAATTAAGATGATATTACATGAAACCATAATATATATGGGACCACAAGTGGAGCAGGAACTGCTAACCCTTGCACCTGTGTAGCATTTCACGGATCATTGTTTTTCTTTTTGTCCTTTTTGCTTTTGTCCATTGTGTTGTCTGTTCTTTTCAATGAATGTGGAATCTGATTATTTATGTCTCTAGTATCTACAAACTTTTCTTATACCTTGTACAGGGGCCGTCGTGGTCGTTGATCATATGGTAGTTGGATTTACAACCACCTGTGCAATCAGTGTCTATCATCTCTAAAGTTGTGAGTTCGAACCCTGTTCATGGCAAGATGTATTCAATACAGCACTATGTGATAGAGTTTGTTAGTGACTTGCAAGTGGTCGGTGGTTTTCTGCGGTACTCAAGTTCCCTCCACCAATAAAACTGACCACCACGATATAACTGAACTATTTTTGAAAGTGGTATTAAACACCATAAATCCAAACCCATATACCTTGTACATAACACAGTCATAAAACAACAGCTATACACTAAACCAGCCAAGCATAACACTAATTCAAAGGAGACATCAGAGAACTAAATCTAACTTTTACTTTAAGCATAGTTTTTTTTTTTATTGTGGAACAATTTGTAGAGACAATGTATAAGACACAAGTTACAAACTAAGGAGATCTTCTCCATTACATACAAAATCATTACAAAATACAATTCAATCACAATAACATGTCATAATTTAGTTAAAGAAATATAAATAAGACATATGACATACTGAAAGATACTCTTTTAAAACACATTTTTGTTGAGTCTTTGATAACAGATGAATTTGGAGTATCAAATCTAGATTTAAATATTTAAAGCAATTTCTAGTTGTTTGATAATTAAAAAAAATATATATAAATTTATTTAAAAAAACTGTTCTTGTTTTCCTTGTGAACCAAAGGTATTTTTTTTTCCATCTCACATCCTAAAATATAATATTGTTATAAAATTTAACAACAACAAAAATGAAAATCTGTATTTTTGTTAGAAACTACATTTGTAAATATAGTTTCAAGGGTCCTTTCTATGTCATATATATACATCATGCTTTATAATATGTATTTATTATCTTATATATACAAAAACATGTACATTTTTGTACTCACTAACAAATACTAATAGCTGTATATTACATCATTTTTACTAATATCAATGAGACCAGGATAGGGTACCTGTATACAATGTTATTTTAACTAACAAATGTACAGATTTCAATAAAAATATTATGAATAAAAAAACAATTTTAAAATCTAGTAGTTTATATATGAGTATCAAAGACCATCTTGGATGGAAGACAGTGGCTGTCGTAGAGTGACGAACACATTTCTTAAATAGGATTACCTACAGATCATCTCAGTCTATCAATTATCCCTGGGTTTCAGAGAAGATTAAAACGTGAAAAGATAACAATGGGCAATACAGACTTGGATTAGGCAAAATAAAAAAGAAGAAAGAATTGGAAAGGGAGGTAATTTGGGAATTAGGGGGAAGAGGGTGGATCCTTGTTTTATTTAATCTCCACCCAAATCTTGATATGTCTACATCAATTACTTAAATAAAAACTGGAAGGACTGTAAGAATAAAATATAATATGAATCCTAATATTACAAAATTCCGTCATGGATTGGTTCTGTCTGGTACTAGAAATCTGTCAATCTTTTTAGCTGTCATAGCTACATCATTTTCAAAAGTCAATATTGAGGGTCTAGTTGAGTCAATAATAACATAATTACTATAAGCTATAAATATAAATTATTGCAACCTCTAGGCAAAAACGAAAATTAAAAGAAATATTCAATAAAGCCTTCTAAAAGTATATATTTCAATGTAACTTATTGTAAAAAAAAATAATTCTAACATGATGTCCTTCATTGGCTATATATTTTAATCTGCACATGCATATTGAGGAACAAATTACAAACATCATTCCTTAGTGAATTCATATATTCATACAAGGGCCAGGGTGGCTCAATGAGTTAGGTAGTTGGATAACCAACAACTTATACAAGCCTATCACCACACAGCTTTGTAAATTACAAAAAATGGTGCACTCGACTCGCAGCCGCAAGTGATAAAGCTTACCAGTTGCTTGCCCATGGTTCTCTCCATGCACCACGGCTTCATACACCACAAAAACTGGTCGGTATGATATAGCTGAAAATATTGCTGAAAGTGGCGTTAAACAAAAAAAAATCAATGAATCAATCAATGTATTAAATCAATGAATCAATCAATGTATTAAATCAATGTATTAAATCAATGAATCAATCAATGTATTAAATCAATGTATTAAATCAATGAATTAAATCAATGTATTAAATCAATGAATCAATCAATGTATTAAATCAATGAATCAATCAATGAATCAATCAATGTATTCATACAGGACCTTGGTGCATACAAACATAAACATACCCGTATTATTTTTACCTATATTATTTTCCGGAATAAATACCTAAGACAACCATCTATAGACTTTGACTTTTGAAATGTATAACGTCTTCTGGTGACGTAGTTTACAAGGAACGCTGATGACATGAAACAAGCTGGTTACTGATTTATTTTCGATTTTGTGAGCATTTGACTAAAGTTACTAAATTCAAAATGCCATCAAATTGGAAAATATCAGTAACTTAATAGCATGACACTCGAATTATACATAAAATAAAAACAACTGTAAACATGAAGATAAGTGGATTTTGTTATAAATGCATTTCCATTACTGACTTCCACTTCAAAAAATAAGTTAGATATTTCCTACTAGAATTGAAATAATGCTTGGAAGCCATATAGTTTGTATCCAGTTTTAACATGGGTAACATTATTTTCATTGCTATCATTCGGGATAAAAATTTTACGATAATAAAGTTACCCATGTTAAAACTGGATACAAACTATGGCGTCCATGAATTATTTCTTAAATATTCTACACATCTTGTCAATTATAATGTTCTCTGAACTGAACAAAATCTAGAGGCAAATAGTGTATAACATCTGTATATAGGTATATCAGTAGACATTCAAGTTAGACAACTCTGTGTGATATAATTTTATGTGTTGAAATATTTCAGATAGCTATTTTGATAATGGATAATATGTGAAGAGAAAAGAACTTAACCATCATAAGCATCAAATATATACTTTATTCATGTAAATTTTGAGAGCTAGAAATTAAACCGGAAACAATATTAAAGTTTGTGATGTGCTGTATAAATCTCAATTAAATAACTTGAGGTTCAGTGGACTGAGCCTGTGTCGCTCACCTTTCATTGTGCTTTGAGGAAACTTAATACAGAACCTTCCATAGGTGCTTCCCACCAAATTTTGGGTCATTTGGCTAAGCAGTAATAGAGAAGAAGATTTTTAGGAATCGACCAACCAGAAACAAGAATTGCCTAAAACAGCCATGTTTGTTAACGGATCGGGACAAAATTAGCAATCTTTATAGAGCACTTTCCATATATATTTCCTACCAAGTTTTGGTTCATTTGGCTAAGCAGTTTCAGAGAAGAAGATTTTTTGAAATCGAACAATCAGAAACAAGCATTGCCTATGGCAGCCATGTTTGTCTACGGATAAAAATGAAATGAGCAATTCCTATAGAGGCCCTTCCATAGATGCTTCCTATCAAGTTTCGGTTCATGTGGCAAAGCCGTTTCAGAGGAGAAGATTTTTAGAAATCGACCAATCAGAAATAAGAATTGCCTGTGGCAACCATGTTTGTAAACGGATCGGGACAAAATTAGCAATCTTTATAGAGCACCTTCCATATATGTTTCCTACCAAGTTTCGGTTCATTTGGCTAAACAATTTCAGAGAAGATTTTTAGAAATCGACCAATCAAAAACAAGCATTGCCTATGGTGGCCATGTTTGTCCATGGATCAAAACGAAATGAGCAATCGATAGAGAGACCCTTCCATAGATGCTTCCTATCAAGTTTCGGTTCATTTGGCAAAGCGATTTCAGAGGAGAAGATTTTTAGAAATCGACCAATCAGAGACAAGAATGACCGGTGGTGACCATGTTTTTAACGGATCGGGACGAAATGAGCAATCTTCATAGAGGTCCTTCCATAGATGCTTCCCACCATGTTTCGGTTCATTTGGCAAAACGGTTTCAGAGGAAAAGAATTTTAAATATCAGCCAATCAGAAACAAGAATTGCCTGTGGCAGCCATGTTTGTTAATGGATCGGAAGGAAATGAGCAATCTTTATAGAGGACCACCCATAGATGATACCTACCAAGTTTCAGTTCATTTGGCTAAGCGGTTTCAGAGGAGATTTTTAGAAATCGACCAATCAAAAACAAGAATTGCCTGTGGTGACCATGTTTGTCAACGGATCAGGACGAAATGAGCAAACTGTATAGAACACCTTCCATAGATGCTTCCTACCAAGTTTCAGTTCATTTGGCTAAGGGGTTTCAGAGGAGAAGTCAGAAGATTAAAATGTCAAAAGTTAACAGACAATGGATGACAGACACCAAGTGATGGCAAAAGCTCACATTGCCTTTGGCAAGGTGAGCTAAAAATGAGTCTAAGAGTTATGTAACTTTGTACATGTTTCCTGAATAAACGTTAGAGAAAACAGAACTCCGGAAAAATCTACTGATATATCTAAACAATATATTAATAAAATTTCTTTAGTTTACATATCAAACTTACAAACAATAAATCTAATTTTAGATCTTCATTGATCTTAATTAATGTTACCATGACAATGATCTGATGATAAGGTTTTCCAAATATAATTTGTACAATACATTGTTTCTATTCCAATGTTAACAATAAACTTTCATTGTTATCTGTATTATAAACAAAGAATGTAATTATATATAATATATACATGTAGATGAGGTAATCAAATGCCTGTTTCCTTTCTCTCTCCAAGTTTCCTGACAATTATTGAATCTATACTTGGTAAAATTCAGATAATAATATCTCATCAGATAATTTTTTTTTATTAATTTATTTCTTTCAAATAAAAATCAATACTTACGCATGCGTTAAAAATATGTACAAATGGCGACCGATATATTGTAAAAGACGACAATAGTTTATATCCACTTTTGTCAAACTTATTTGACTGGGTTGCCTATATTACTTAGTCCCTCACTCCCTCCCCTCAAGTCGACTTTCGGACAACTCGAACTTTTGCAACTGTCCTACGAACTTCGAGATAACGAGATTCAACTGTACATTAGCTTCTTCTTACAGGAGACTCTTAGACCTAACAGTTCTTTCTTAATGAGCTTCTTATTTATTTTCTTCATATAATAAATATGTTTCCTATTCAGTGCAAGCATCGTGCGCATTTGTATTTTCTATCGCGTTCAATAATATATTTTCAATATATACAAACTGGTTTTCAACAGCAATATCAAGAGCGGTACGAAAATCATTGTCATAGATATTTATATCACATTTATATTCTACTAACAATTTAACGACTTCTGTGTGCCCGCCTTCGACTGCCAGAATAAGTGGAGTTTTCATTAATTTGTTGCACTGATTAATATTACTATTTCTTTTCAGAAAAAGTTCAGCTATATCAACATAACCCTCACTACAAGCCCTGTGAAGTGGAGTTTGTCCATCAGCATCACAGATATTCACACTACAGTCATTGTCTACCAAAAGATTAATAACTTTATTAATCTTTGTTTTAATCTTTGTTTTCAATCTAGGGTCCCAGTCCACCATCGAAATTAATCGACTGTCAAAAGTGATATTTAGTGCATTTAAGCCATTTATATTCAATACGTTTACATCACAATTACATTCGATAAGCACCTTAAGAATATCACTATCACATCCTCTACAAACATTGAATATCGGAGTTTCACCCATTTTGTCACGCTGATCAACGTCAAGTTTATTTTCGAGTAGAAGTTTAACAATCCCTGGACCTTTTAGTTTACACACAGCATGCAGTGTAGACTGTCCAGCATTATCAAGATCATAAACACCACATCTTTTATTGATCAAAAGTTTTGCTATATCTTCCCTGTCACCCCTTTCATCTCTATGGTCAGACAAAGGATACATAGAATCTGTTGTACAAACAGCATGTAATGCACTACGCCCAATTTTATCTCTGATGTCCATATTACAGTTATAATTCATTAGAGTTTTCACAACATCTTTATGACCTCCTTCACAAGCAAGAAAAAATGGTGTTTTATTGGAGTCATCACATTGGTTGATGACACAATTATTACCTAGTAATATTTTTACAAGCACTACATTTCCTGTATAACAGGCAATGTGTAATGGAGTCTGAGAAGTGTTGTCTGATTTGTTTACATCACATTCTTTGTCAATTAATAAAGTTAAAATGTCTTTGCGACCTTCTTTAATTCCAAATGTTTTACCTTTCCAATAATTCCTATGACTTCCATTACCTCCACTACAAACAGCATGAAGTACTGTCTGTCCATTAATACTGTGATTAAATATTTCACATTTACTTTCAATTAACAGTTTGACAATATTAATGTGTCCTCTCTCACACGCTATAAATAAAGGTGTCTTCTTTGCCTTATCACATTGATTGACATTACTACTGTTCCTCAACAGAATATCAACAATTTCAGTGTCTCCACATTCACAAGCAGCATGTAATACAGACTGTCCTTCATTATTAAGAACATTGACGTCACAGCTTTTGCCTAATAAAAACCTAATAATTTCAACACGACCATTTTTGGTTTCATCCAAGCTGCTTTCCATAAAATCCTCGTAGTCGTCACTCTGACAAGATTTTCCACAAGTTGCATGCAGTAAGCTGTTTCCTTCAACATCAAGAACATCCATCATACAGTTATACTGGTTAATTAACATTTTAACAATATCTACATTACCAGACTCACAAGCCATAAATAACGGGGTTTTCATCCACTTGTCATTAAGGTTTACATTACAATGATGTTTTAATAAAAGTTCAACAACATCAACTTGACCATTTCTACAGGCATAATGAAGTGCATTACGATTACCACCATCAATAACATTCACATCACAGGTTTCATAACCATCGTTGTCACAGATATTTATATCGCATTTATTTTCTACTAACAATTTAACAACTTCTATGTGCTTGCCTTCAACTGCCAGAATAAGTGGAGTTTTCATTAATTTGTTGCACTGATTAATATTACTATTTCTTTTCAGAAAAATTTCAGCTATATCAACATAACCCTTACTACAAGCCACGTGAAGTGGAGTTTGTCCATCAGCATCACAGATATTCACACTACAGTCTTTGTCTACCAAAAGTTTAATAACTTTATTAAACTTTGTTTTCAATCTAGGGTCCAAGTCCACCATCAAAATTAATCGACGGTCAAAAGTGATATTTAGTGCATTTAAGCCATTTATATTCAATACGTTTACATCACAATTACATTCGATAAGCACCTTAAGAACATCACTGTCATATCTTCTACAAGCATTGAATATCGGAGTTTCACCCATTTTGTCACGCAGATCAACGTCAAGTTTATTTTCGAGTAGAAGTTTAACAATCCCTGTATCATCTAGTATACACACAGCATGCAGTGCGGACTGTCCAGCATCATCAAGATCATAAACACCACATCTTTTATTGATCAAAAGTTCTGCTATATCTTCCCTGTCACCTCTATGGTAAAACATAGGATACATAGAATCTGTTGTACAAACAGCATGTAATGCACTACGCCCAATTTTATCTCTGATGTCCATATTACAGTTATAATTCATTAGAGATTTCACAACATCTTTATAACCTTCTTCACAAGCAAGAAAAAATGGTGTTTTATTGGAGTCATCACATTGGTCGACGACACAATTATTAGCAAGTAATATTTCTACAAGTGCTACATTTCCTTTATAACAGGCAATATGTAACGGAGTCTGAGAATTGTTGTCTGATTTGTTTACATCACATTCTTTGTCAATTAATAAAGTTAAAATGTCTTCTCGACTTTCTGTAAATGTTTGAACTTTCCAATTCCTATGACTTCTATCAAATCTACTACAAACAGCATGAAGTACTGTCTGTCCATTAATACTGTGATTAAATATTTCACATTTACTTTCAATTAATAGTTTGACAATATTAATGTATCCTCCCTCACATGCTATAAATAAAGGTGTCTTCTTTGCCTTATTACATTGATTGACATTACTATTGTTCCTCAACAGAATATCAACAATTTCAGTGTCTCCATATTCACAAGCAGCATGTAATACAGACTGTCCTTTATTATTAAGAACATTGACATCACAGTTTTTGGCCAATAAAAGCCTAATAATTTCAATAGGACCATTTTTTCTTGCATACAACATGCCTGTTAAATAGCTGTATGATAATCTGTAGTTTTTACTCCAACAAGATGTTCCACAAGTTGCATGCAGTAAGCCATTTCCTTCAACATCAAGAACATCTATCATACAGTTATACTGGTTTATTAACATTTTAACAATATCAACATGACCCGACTCACATGCCATAAATAATGGGGGTTTCATCTCCTTGTCATTAAGATTTACATTACAATGATGTTTTAATAAAAGTTCAACAATATCAGCTTGACCATTTGTACAGGCGTAGTGAAGTGCATTACGATTAAAATGATCAATAATATTCACATCACAGGCTTTATAGCTTAGTAACAGTTTAAGAACATCAGTAGGATAATTTTTATGGGCGTTATAAATAAAATCAGCAATATTCAATTCATGGGCTATAAAATATGGTAACTGTTTGGTTTCTTCATTTTTATCACAAGCAACAATTAATGGACTTTTGTTTGTCCTTGGCTGACACTGATTAATGTTACAGTTATTTCTAAGTAAAAGATCTACTGTATCTACAGAATCTACTGCACAGGCAAAATGTAGTGCAAGAGAAAAACCATTATTATCAAGGACATCACAGTTATTATCAAGTAGCAGTTTAACAATATCTGTACGACCATATAAACAGGCACACTGTATTGCTGTAAGTCCTTCAAACCTATCAAACAGATTACTAAAAAGTTTCAATGCTTTAAACTTACTACACCGATTAATGTCAACATTGTGTTTTATAAAAATTTCAACAATATTTTTATAACCTTTTAGACAGGCTATATTAATAGCACCTACACCAATTATGTGTTTGCTACCATGAATGTCACAATTATTGTCAAGCAAAATCTGTACAACATCTGTATGACCTTTTATACAAGCAACATCTAAAGGAGTATATCCTTCAATGTCACATAGATTCACACTACTATTACACTTCAGTAAGTTGTTAACTATGTATATATTGCCATTTCTACAAGCAGCATGCAAAGCGGTCTGACGTTTTTTATCGACTGCGTCCACCTTACAATTTCTTTTTAAAAGGAAATCTACAACTTCTTTGTTACCATATTTACAAGCACTAAACAATGGAGCTGGTAGATTAGTATCAGAACGGTCGATATTATAACCATTTTCTACCAGACATTCAACAATATCAATGTAACCTCCTTCACAAGCTGCCACCATTGGGGAATTTTCAAATTGTATTCGATATGCATCTTCTTCAGTGGTGCCTGAAAACTTGTATGATCTAGAAAAATAATGCTTGATTTCGCTGTCACTTTCCGAGTCAGAGTCATACCTACAATCATACATGTCTGATTCTGATTTGTCCATTAACATATCTTGATGATTTCCGGCCTTGTCTTGTTTAT
Source organism: Gigantidas platifrons (assembly GCA_002080005.1). NCBI lineage: Eukaryota > Metazoa > Mollusca > Bivalvia > Mytilida > Modiolidae > Gigantidas > Gigantidas platifrons. Next base: position 165,492 of record MJUT01006617.1, on the reverse strand, counting down.
TAGACTTTCCATTTGTACTTTTCTCACTTAGTATAAATTGTACTAATAATTTACATCCTTTG
>MJUT01006617.1:142501-157172 GCA_002080005.1 Gigantidas platifrons | reverse complement strand
CAAGACATCAATTTGGTGTGGCCTAAAGAAACAAAAAACATCTTTCTTTTCTAATATTTAGTGAATACTTGTGTATTACATGAAAACGTGTATTGATTGGCTCGATAAAAATAAACTAGTATTACTGTGAGCACAGCTCACTACCCAAGAGAAAATGAAAACGGGATCCCATCGGGATCCCACTGAAATCCCGGTAAAATTGATGGGATAAGCATCTGAAGTCGGGATCTCGTTCGGGATAAATATCTGAAACTGGGATCCCATTCGGGATAACTGTCTGAAGCCGGGATCCCATTCCGGTTGAAACAGGAAAACATAAACCAGAATTCTGTGGAGTTTATTTTTGTCTAAATCCCGGAATTTTGTGTATTTTTTGTTCTTCAATCCCTGAATATAAAATATATCCTGGAGTATAGGTACTGAATGCTTCCTTGAAACAAAGAAAAGCAATAAAAATAATGCATGATATAAAGATTTGTTTATTTCATGTCCTTTTCTAAAATAGTGTGGACTAATGCCTTTTTGAATGACAATTAACATGATTTCAAACAGCAAACAAAACATCAGAGTAAATGATTATTAGAAAAGGTCATCTTTTCTTTTCACTTAACACAAAGACGTATATAGAAACGTCCTTGCTTAACATATGCTTAAAGATGTTTGATTCTAAAAGTCAATGTAATTGAATCTTTCTCCGGAGTTTTCAATGAAATAATGACATTGATTTTCTCAATCAGTAATAAATACAACAATGTCTGTTCCATGAACAATTCAATTATTAAAACTGCATCAAAATTGACAAAAATAAAAAATCACTCTACAAATATATTGTATAAACCCCTGTCTGCTCCTTTTTCTTAACCAGGGTCGTAGCCAGAACATTTGTAATAACATAAATATTGTAATACTGTCTATTTCAATAAGGATTGTTCCATTAAAACATATGCGGTACCCGGGGACAGCAGTTTAAAAACTAGAGGCTCTGCATAGCCTGTCATCGCTCACCTGGTAATAATTGGCAGGGTAAATCCTTAGGAACGTGAAGTCTCACAAAGATTCATATTTTCTTGCGACTTAAGACACAATTTGCTTACTATTGAATGTGTGCTCCATAAATTCTGAAAACCTAAAGTCAAAATTAAAATCTCCCATGGTAAGTATATTAGACTGCTTAAGTTTTAATTCTTGAAGAAGGTTATCAACAAGCATATTTTTCAAGTCTTTCTGTTTGCAGATAGGAGCAGCATAGAACAAATAAAGTCAACTGGCTTGGTACTTTCTGAGAAGAACAACGCAGTACAAATTCCCATTGGGTTTTGTAGGCTTCTATGTTAAACTTTGTTTGTCTATGGCGGCAATCTTGAGTTTCCAATCGGAACCAAATTTACAATTTAGGTAGAGGACCATCCATAGATCATTCACACCAGAAAACACATTCAAATGAATCAGTAGTTTCTGACCAGAAGATTTTTAAAGATTGACGAATCGGAAAACATTATCTACCCCTGGCAGCCATGTTTAATTACCGATCAGCACCAAAATTACAATTCTGGTAAAGGACCTACCGGTATGTTAAACTTCATCCGTCAATGGAGGTCACCTTGAATTTCCAATCTGCACCAAAATAATAGATCAGGTGTAGAACCATCCAAGTAACATTCATATAATGCAAAATATTCAATTTGTTGAGTAGTTTCTCACAAAAAGGTTTTTCAATGAAATTCCCATACAGTCCAATGGTCCGCTGATGGTGGCCATCTTGGATGGAGGTCTGGGTCACTGGATATAATTTTGAAAGTTGACCATTTAAGTACCATTCATGCCATGTTTGCTTTAAATTGGCTAACTGGTTTCAGAGGAAAAAAAAATTAAACATTTTTCCCATAGGGTCCTATGTTAAAACTATGTTCGCTGACGGTGGCCATCTTGGATGGAGGTCGGGGTCACAGGACATGATTTTAAAAGTTTACCATCTAAGGACCATTCATGCCATGTTTGATTTAAATTGACTTACTGGTTTCAGAGGAAAAAAAATTTAAACATTTTTTCCATAGGGTCCTATGTTAAAACTATATTCGCTGATGGCGGCCATCTTGGATGGAGGTCGGGGTCACATGACATTATTTTAAAAGTTTACCATCTAAGGACCATTCATGCCATGTTTGATTTAAATTGGCTTACTGGTTTCAGAGGAAAAAAAATTTAAACATTTTTCCCATAGGGTCCTATGTTAAAACTATGTTTGCTGATGGCGGCCATCTTGGATGGAAGACATTATTTTGAAAGTTGACCACCTAAGGACCATTCATGTCACGTTTGCTTTAAATTGACTTACTGGTTTCAGAGGAAACAATTTTTAAACATTTTTTCCATAGGGTCCTATGTTAAAGCTATGTTCGCTGATGGTGGCCATCTTGGATGGAGGTCGGGGTCACATGACATTATTTTGAAAGTTGACCACATGTCATGTTTGCTTTAAATTGACTTACTGCTTTCAGAAGAAAATTTTTTTAAACATTTTTCCCATAGGGTTCTATGTTAAAACTAAGTTGAGTCATGGCGGCCATCTTAGATATGCGATTGGCACAAAATTAACAAATTTAGTAGAGGACCATCCAGTCATCATTTCTATAATGTTACAATTCCATCGGCTGAGTAGTTTCTGACAAGAAAATTTTCAAAGTTTTAACCAATCAGAACACATTATTGGCCCTGGTGGCCATGTTGGATTTCCGAACTGCACTAAAATAACAAATTTAGTAGAGGACTTCCCAATGAACATTTCTGCCAAATTTGGTCCAAATCAGTTCAGTGGTTTCAAAGAAGAAGAAGAAAGTATGAAAAGTTTACAGACGCGGACGACGACGACGACGACGGACGCAAAGTGATGACAAAAGCTCACATGACCCCTTTGGGTCAGGTGAGCTAAAATTATATGGGTGGCTTAGCCTAGCTGAGAAATCAATAATTCTGTGGTATGTCAGGGTTTTTGCTCCCCTTATTTTACTGCCGAATTTTGGCCGCATCCGGTTTCGCATGTTTTTCAGTCGTATCGTAAAGTGTTCTAGTGATATGGAAGTATAGCATGTGTTTTTATCAATATGGCGGCTTCACCGCCGATGTCTCCTGTCAAGAAAAAGAGAAAAATAGAACATATACAGATGTTTCTCAATGAATATAAACAATTGTTCCCTTGCTTCAACAATTCTAAGTGTGGTGATTCTTTTGCATGGTGTAGTATTTGTGCTGTAGATATATCGGTAGCTCATGGAAGCAAAGGAGATTTGAGTTTAGCATGTGAAGTCGAACAAGCATTTGGAACTGGCAAAAATGGCCAAAACACATCCTAAGCTGACGAATACCTTTACCCCCATGAATAATATGAGTGTAATAAAGGCGGAAGTAACATTTACAAACTTTCTGGTAGGAAAGTAATGATTAACCTTAAGAAATGCCCCCTGACAGTTTATCCAACAAATATTTCAGTAAAAAAATTGAGCAGTTTGAAGCATCAAATCATATCTTTGGAGATGCCCAGAATGCAGGATTTTACACCATTTACCCCCAGACCCCCGGCCGCATGGACACCTCGTTTTGCGAGGTGTCGAAGTCCCTTCGCGACTTCACTTACTCCTCCAGGGCTTCATTCAGGGTTGGCATCTCTGCCTATACCCTTGATGAAACACATTTTAATCAGTATTTACCCTTGATGAAACACATGTTAATCAATATTTACCCTTGATGAAACACATCTTAATCAGTATTTACCCTTGATGAAACACATGTTAATCAGTATTTACCCTTGATGAAACACATATTAATCAGTATTTACCCTTGATGTAACACATGTTATTCAATATTTACCCTTGATGTAACACATGTTAATCAGTATTTACTACTGATGAAACACATTTTAATCAGTATTTACCTCTGATGTTCTTAGGAACTGGATTACTTTGTTCTTGTTCTAACTCTATCAATTTCTTCTTCGTTTCTGCTAACTCTTTACTTTTTTCTTGTTCTAACTCTATCAGTTTCTTGTTTGTTTCTGCTAACTCTTTACTTTGTTCTTGTTCTGACTCTATCAATTTCTTGTTCATTTCTGCTAACTCTTTACTTTTTTCTTGTTCTAACTCTATCAGTTTCTTGTTCGTTGCTGCTAACTCTTTACTTTGTTCTTGTTTAAACTCTATCTGTTTCTTTTTCGTTTCGGCTAACTCTTTACTTTGTTCTTGCTCTGACTCTATCAATTTCTTGTTTGTTTCTACTAACTCTTTTCTTTTTTCTTGTTCTAACTCTATCTGTTTCTTGTTAGTTTCTGCTAACTTTTCAACTAATGCTAATCTTTTTTCATCATTTATACATTTAAGACCATCGTCTCTTTCTTTTGCATCCAATTTTCTTCCATACCAATCATCACATTCTGCTTTGAAGGAATTTCCACCAAGACTTAGAATAGCCTAAAATATATATATTTTTTTTATTTATTTATTGTAAAATGATGAATCGAATAATNCTTTGAAGGAATTTCCACCAAGACTTAGAATAGCCTAAAATATATATATTTTTTTTTATTTATTTATTGTAAAATGATGAATCGAATAATAAGACATTTGTGCAATATAACTTTCATCTGATCTGATAAGGGCTATGTTGGGAGCAGTATGATACGACTGCAGCAAGTCAACAAGGGCTATGTTGGGAGAAGTATGATATGACCGCAGCAAGTCAACAAGGTCTTTCAGTATGTTACGACTGCAGCAAGTCAACAAGGACTTTTTCAAACATCGGTTTTAATGCAATCAAGTTTAACTCAAAAACCATGACTGATAGAAGACAGCTGTAATACTACCTGAAGCCCTTTAAACATTCACTTCAAAGGGGGCGGAGAACATGATACAGGTAACTAGAGGCTCAGTGGGCTGCTCACCTGTCATGGACTGATAGAAGACAGCTGTAATACTACCTGAAGCCCTTTAAACATTCACTTCAAAGGGGGCGGAGAACATGATACAGGTAACTAGAGGCTCAGTGGGCTGCTCACCTGTCATGGACTGATAGAAGACATCTATAATACTACCTGAAGCCCTTTAAACATTCATTTCAAAGGGGAAAAAAACCATGATACAGATAACTAGAGGCTCAGTGGGCTGCTCACCTGTCATGGACTGATAGAAGACATCTGTAATACTACCTGAAGCCCTTTAAACATTCACTTCAAAGGGGAAAAAAGCATGAAACAGATAACTAGAGGCTCAAAATAATGTTTACAAAATATTCTTTAATATTTAAATGCAAATCGGAAACAGGTGTTACTATTTTGGTCGAGACATATGGCCAGTTTGGTTCATTTTGAACGTTCTGGCTTGTTTCCAGATGTTAGAATAAAGAGATGACGTCATCAATATGCAAATATCAAATTGGGTCGAATACTCCCAACATCTGAAGTAACATTTAGTGTAAAAATAATCCAGGTTTATATCTTTAATAGTTTTTCTATTTTACAGGGCCGATATAAGCCCCCATGGCCCTACTCCTTTCTTTTTTTCCCCCTACCAAATTTCAGTTAAACTTCCAAATGGTTTTAGAAAATTTTTTTTAACTGGCCGATCACAAACAACAACAGCCTATAGTGGTCATATTAGGTGTATGATCGGCATGACATGGAAATTTTGCACAGGATCTCCCATACTACCACTTCTACAAATGAAAGTAACAATTTGTTGTACCTTCTAGTTTCAGAGAAGATTTTTTAAATTTCATTTGCACAGGATCTCCCATACATCATTCCTACAAAGCAACAATTTGTTGTGCCTCCTAGTTTCAAAGGAGAACAGTCTTGCTTTTCAAAAGTTGAAAACCCTTGTCGGTCAGGCAAGCAAAAAAATTTGCCTTACCGAACCAAAACTTGCCGGACCGAAAAATATGACAAAAATCCAGGACAGTTTTCGTTTTGCACTATGCAACATACATGTATTACTCCACAATATCTTCAGAACATTAACTGAGAACTAATTTGACTTTAATCTATCTAATAAATATGACTGATTAAAAAATATAGCATGAAATGTATAAATATTTATTCTCAATCTCTTGCCATATTGATTTTACTTGACCGAAACTGTAAACTACTAGCCTGAATTCTTAAGTTTCATATATACATGTAGTGCAGAACAATGCAATCTACAATGACCGTTCATAGAGTAGAATAACCCCTCATATTAATTATTTACACCTTATGATGTGGGCATAGTGATAGTGCATCATTTGGCTATTTTTGCTAGAAAATTTAAGTATAAATGTTCCTTAGGCCAATTTAAATTGATTGTTGGTTTCCCCCACAGGGGCTTGAATCGCTTTCATAGAGGTCACGCGGTCTATATATATACCATATATACTAACAAGGGATGCAACGACCAAAGTATGGTATATAGGCCACGTGACCTCTATGAAAGCAATTCTAGCCCCTGTGGTTTCCCCTAACATAGGGACATTTCTAAGGGCCGGTAGGCAGAATTTTTTTTTTTTTTTTTTTTTAACTCAAGAGATATTGCAAATCAGGGTTTTGCTATCTATCCCATGAAGGTCAGAAAATATATCATGAACGTTAAACATTTTGCATCACTGTTGTTTCGTTTGATAAATTGCAAACATTTCTGTAAATGAACAGCCAGAATGGTTCCACTGGGCACACCGCCGGTGGCCATTTTATACACACTGTACGTCACGTACACGTTTTAGATCATGGTCATTTTACCGATATCTTAAGCGCTTTGGCGATCTAGATCAATGACCTTGACAGGTGGAAAAAACATTGAAAAAGGATGGCTGCACTTCATCTCCGCAAATTTTGAAAATGACTGTAATTGTTTACGATAACAAACATCTCCATATCATTGAGTTAGAAGACACACGGCCGGTGTTTATTTTATTTATTTTATTTATCAGTAATAAAATATAACGACCTGAGCATATAACAGAATAATTGCCGGTAAACCGTTCCGGCATGGATAATATTTTGCCCATCAGGACTAAAATTTGTCGGTCAGGACCGACAGTCTGGCACATTTTGGAAAGACTGGGAGAAGATTTTTTACATTTCAGCCAATCAGAAACATGAATTGTCCATGGAGACCATGTTTTTTGTCCAATCAGTATGAAATGAGAAATCTTATAGATGACATTCCATAGATGCTTTCTGTAAAATTATGCTTTATTTAACCAAGTAGTTTTAGAGAAGATTTTTAGAAATTGACCAATGAAACAAAAATTGCCTATGGCGGCCATGTTTATTAACGGATCAGGACAAAATCAGCAATTTTTTTAGAGGATGCTTCCTACCAAGTAGCAGTGCATTTGGCCAAGTGTTTTCATATGAGAAGATTTTTAGAAATAAACCATCCAGAAACAAGAATTGCCTATGGCAACCATGTTTGTCAAGGGATCGGGACAAAATTAGCAATCTATATAGAGGACTTTCCATAGCTTCCTACCAAGTAGCAGTGCATTTGGCCAAGTGTTTTCATATGAGAAGATTTTTAGAAATAAATTAACCAGAAACAAGAATTGCCTATGGCGGCCATGTTTGTTAAGGGATCGGAACAAAATTAGCAATCTATACAGAGGACTTTCCATAGATGCTTCCTACCAAGATTCGGTTCATTTTGCTGAGCAGTTTCAGAGGAGAAGATTTTTTAGAAATCTACCAACCAGAAACAGGAATTGCATATGACGGCCATGTTTGTTAACAGATTGGGACGAAATGAGCAATCTTAATAGAGAACCTTCCATAGATGCTTCCTACCAAGTGTCGGCTCATTTTACCAAGTGGTTTCAGAAGAGAAGATTTTTTTAGGAATCGACCAACCAGAACAAGAATTGTCTATGGTGGCCATGTTTGTTAACGGATAAGGATGAAATGAGCAATCTTTCTATAAAGGAACTGACATAGATGCTTCCTACCCAGTTTCGGTTCATCTGGCTATGCCATTTCAGAGGAGAAGATTAAAATGTGAAAAGTTAACGGACGATGGATGCCAAGTGATGGCGAAAACTGACAGGCCTCAACATTAACGTTTGTCCGATACCAGTGAAAACTGACGTCGGACAAGTAGATCTTGTATCATGGTTGTCCTACCTTTTGAAGGTTATTTTCTATGATAAACATGTGTTGCTTTTTCACCTTTAAGGTATATTGTCTACCACATTTGTATTTTTTCATACCCAAAATGATTGTTGTTTTCCGTACTGACCTTCATAAAATGATTGATTGATTGATTGATTGGTGTTTAACGTCCAGCGAGCAATTTTTCAGCTACATTAAAGACGATCATAAAATGAAGATTAAACACCGAATTATTGGCGAATACGCTACGAAACGTCAAGATTCAAGCAACATTAAATGAGCGTGACAATCATGAAGTGTTTGAATCTTAACAGTATTTTCCTTACCTCAAAGTAAACCCCCGAGAATTCCAAACTTCAGTTTTTATAGGTGGCGCTGTTACTTTCACTTTGAATTTTTTGTCATCCTGGACAATAATTCCGATAACGATAGATTTGGGTCTTTTTTTGTCAAAAAAAAAAAAGAACACCAATCATATCTTTTGCAGCATAACTGTTTAATGATAGCTTAAACAAATCATTTATGGACAGTTAAACATTTTCAAATAAAAATAGTAGACAATATGACTTTAATACAATAAATAAGATTTTATGATGTATTTCGGTAAAAAGTCACCCCCCTTTTTTTTTATAGACAAGATTAAAGCGTAAACAACGGCATAGCTTCTACATACTTAAAGTTTCCAAGATATCGTGGTTTAAAAACAAATTTAAATTCCAATCTATAGCAATTTTAGACGTCATATATTTACGTTGTGTTTAAATTTTCATATCAATTTTTAATATTCCAGAGTATTATGATGACAACTTTTATTCTTAGGTCAATTTTTGTGCCACCTCCGAGGGTAGTACAGGGTTATTTCTATTCAATGTACTTTTCCAATATTACATGTACTTCAGGTGGTTTTTTTTTATGTTCATGTGTTGAAATCTTGCAATATAGCAGTAACAAAACAAAAGTAAATGACTTAAAACAGATCATTGACGGACGGTGTCGGGTCCGTTCACCCTAACTATACACAAACGCCATGGGTTCATTTGCCCTGAAATCGGGTCCGTTCGCCCCGATAATTAAAAAGTATTTTAATGAACATTACCTTATGTGGAAATTATTTAAGTTCTTTTCAAGCAATTATTAGGAATAAGGTTTGAAATGTTTACGTAATTGAAATTAACAATGTCATCGAGAAGAAACTTGACCAGATGAACAAAAGGCTAAATACTTTAGAAAGAAATCAGGTGGACATAAAGAACATCCTTGCTCACATTCTCCAGTTGTTGAAGCACGACCAACCACTACAGCAACAACAGCAGCTACAACAACCACAGCCATCTCAACAACAGCCACCACAACAACAGCCGCAACAACAACAGCCACAACCACAACCACCAACTGACTCAAACCCGTTCTGTGATATACCAGAGCCATACCACATTTCACTGGAGGAACTAATCAAAGTAGACAAAGCAGCCTTTAACGCTGGTAACTTTGCATGTAAATTAGTTAACAGGCTGTTTCCAGAACTCTTTGGTCCAGACCACTTAAGAACAAGGTATTCATACCATGTTCAAGGAAAAGTCAACAAGTCCGAGCTGGATCCAATCCGCAAAGGGTACATCCAACGGTATGTCTTGTACTTCCACCCTGATGTAAAAGATCCGAAATTTTATCAGAACATTGTTGTTGCCAAGATCAACGAGATGCTACGTCGCTCGGTAAAGCCAACACATCATTAATAATGTTAAATCTTTAAATACGTACAATTTACTAAAGTAGCTATAATTTTTGCATGCATAAAGACAATTAAGTGTATTTGAATATAAGTTATGAATAATATTGTAGACTTTCCCTGGTATACCTATTGATCTTAGTTTAATAAATAAAGCTGACCTCCAGACCTTTTTAAAATCAATAAAACATGCATATACTTTCTTTTTACATTTATAGACATATTTGTTGATAATTGTTTTTAAAATGAATATATGATCAACAGTTCTATACATGTAGTTTTTTTCTGAAACCACCCTGGTTTGCACTAAGTAGACCATTTGTTTCTAGAAATTCGCTAATTCTTTTCTGTAGAAGAGAAGTGAACAATTTACCAAGACAACTAGTTATACTTATCCCCCTGTAATTTCCACAATCAGCAGGATCTCCTGACTTATACAATATATAGAGGTCAATAAAGAGAGGTTCTAAATTTTGGGAAACTTTCCCGAATTCAATATTTTATTGAATCATTTTGTTACAGTGAGTACCAGTGTATTTGATCCTGCTTTGATAAATTTATTTAAAATTAAGTCTGGGCCTCTTGTTTTGTCAGTTTTAAGTCTCTTTATACCATCTTTGATTTCCTTTCACGTAAAAGGTACATCCAGATTACATATTTCTGGGGGAAAGTTTACAGTAGATAGACCTTTCAATAAGGGGTGGTGCCAGGTACTTTTACCCACCTAAAATGGCTTTTTGGTACCTCATGATTTTAAAAAGCGTTGTATAAGATATTCATGAGAATTGTTCAAATTTTGATAAAAGTATCGGCTGTAAATAGTGATGTACTGGTACACTTGAAAAATATTGAAACCACTGAGTAGATCGTCAATTGTTTAAATATTAAATGAATCAAACTTTTGCTATATGGATATGTATATATGTGTGTGGTCAGTGTTGAACCATATAATTTATATGAGAAAATGTATGACTTGTTGTATGTATTGTTGAGCGTTGTTATCACTTTGGAAATAAAAGAAATTAGAATGTACTTCTTTTCATGTGTATGTTAATAAATCAATATTTAAGGTATTAATGATTTTTTACTGGAAAGATTGTTTTTGTCCACACGTACTGCACTCAAGGGTCGAACATTTCGGTTGTTTTACTTCCGAAGTTATATTGTTTTCTAATTGATGTTTATGTGTTTTCCGGTTTAAAATTTATCATTAAGCACAACAATATTTCAGCTATATCATGGCGACCAGTTTTAGTGGTGGAGGAAACCGGAGAGAACCACCCATCATCGGCAAGCAACTGGTAAACTTTATCACTTGCGGCTGCGAGTCGGGTGCACCTTTTTGTAATTTTCAAAGCTGGGAGCGAAACCACTTCGTATTAGTGATAGGACAGTATTAGTTGTTAGATATGACATAACTCATTGAGCCACCCGGGCCCGCTCAATCTATTTCATCTGGTTTGCAAAGGAATATTTTGTGTGTTTTAGTGCAATCTAAAAACAACAAAGAATAAAAAAAAAACCCAAAACAATACAAAAAAATTCCCAAAACAAAACAACTGATATTAAATACTCTATAACAACAGAACAGTGAAGTCCCTGTTTGCCTTTTTCAGAAAGCTTCCGTATTTTTTGGTTTTACAGAGTTACCGCTCATTTTATGTCAATATTGCGGTAACGGGGAACTGTGGAAAAATAAAACTGTTCGGCATTTAGGCCTATGAAATACATTACAGATATGACGAAGAGACAATATTGTATAGAGACTATATAACTGCAATAATTCAGAATATATATTTGAAGTATTTTTATAGACCGCTATTGCCGCATAATTAATTTTCTCTATACCTTTTTGTATTTAAGTATCTCGAGTATACAAAATGTATACGTCACATTGGAAACTCGCATAAAAACTACAAATCACACAGTTTGTAGCATTTTTTTTTTTTTACAAATCTAAGTTGTATATTGGCAAAAGAAGGTTCATCAATGTCTCAAAATTGTGTTTACAATTCACGTTTGTACTAGCACAAATAATCATACCGCAAAATTGAATATTATATATCTTTTCATGTTCGTAACAGTCAATCAAATACGATGTGCATGTGCATTAAATTGTATCGTAATCTGACGTCGCATGTTTAACTCACTGAAATTGAAATATTCAGTATGAAATAGTAAAAAAAAAACAAAACAAAAGAACACATGAAGTGCAGATACGTATAATTTTTGTCGTGGTGTTGTCACCGACAATTAAAATATTTCACCGACATTTAGGCCCTAATTTGTATATTTTCGCGGTGAAATTTTCACCGTGATTTCACCGACATTTTACAGTGATTTTATGACATATCACCGACATTTCACCGCGAAAAAACACCGACCAAGGTGATTTCTTGCTAAAACGCGCTGTGCGTGCTGTATACCCCCTTATCTTAGAAAGTACGGATTTACAACAAGTGCCGGAGATCAATTCAACCAGAAACATGAAGGCGTCTGATGTTAATTTCCATTGAGGGACATTCAGTAGCTGATTTTGATACACAATCTGCATTCAATAGATAGTGAACAACCACGTTCAAAGCATCCTGGATTCAATCCACATTATACGATTACCGCTTAAATGTGCCTGCTATTCGAGAACCAAGCTTAGAAATTGACGATTAGACACTCATACCATGATGGCATCGTTTGATACCAATGATTTTATGACTTTATGTCTAAGTGTATATTAATTTGTTGATTCAAGATGTCATGTCATGATCATAATTTCTGTTAGTATAAATAATGACAGGATGTAATAATGTTTGTGAGACAATAACCAAAACACTTAACACAAATTGCTGATAATTATTCTCTAGTTTTTGTAATTTTTATTAATTTGTTTTGGACAACTAAAAGATTGAGTTGGACAAGTACTTTTTTTAGTTAATTGTCCGAAGGAACAAGTTAAAAAATATGTTAGTGTACTCTAGTTTTTGTAATTTTTATTAATTTTTTTTGGACAACTAAAAGATTGAGTCGGACAAGTACTTATTTTAGTTAGTTGTCCGAAGGGACAAGTTAAAAAATATGTTAGTGTAGAGTCCTGAGCTGACATTGTCTTTGGTAGGGTGAGCTAATACAAAGATGTAATATAATTGTGTATTACCTGTGTTATATCTTTCCAGTACGATTTAAAGTCTGCATCATCAACCAAAGCGCTATTATAATGTACAATCATGTTTCTGTAATACTTGATCCTAGACAAATTAGCCGCCAAACTTGTATCTGTTGCTGCGGGTAGACTATCCATTATACCAATAGGTATCAGATTTCTCAAAAGACATATCATTAGTGTTATGTCAAAGTCTTTTGACGAGGGTTTTCCTGAAAATAATACCATAAAAATATTGCACGAAATTCTCTAATGTCTTTTGACCAGTGGTCTCATGAAAATAATCCAATAAAAATGTTACATGAAATTTTCCAATGTCTTTTGACCAACTTGCTCTCATGAGAATAACCCAGTAAAAATGTTACATGAAATTCTCCAATGTCTTTTGACCAACTTTCTCACATGCTGTGACATATCAGACACCGGGAGCAAGTGAGAGAATCATTCCAATCAGATTGGAGATGTCACACACAATTTTAAAAGTGGACAACCAAAGATCATGTTAACTCTATTGGTAATGGGTTACCAGTTTCTGAGAGGAAGAATTTATTGTGATTTTTTCTGTTATAAAAATAAGCCAGAGTTTACATAATTCAATTGGTATAAATCAGCAAAAATTTGCACAGAACAACATAGAAAATACAGGTGTATGTTGAATTGTTTTATGGAATTACGAAAACAATTTTGGAACAACAAAGATTCTGAAGAACAAGTTTGAGGGAAAACATTCCAAAACAAAGGGATGTGTCAAGCCAAACATGATACGACTACAGCATGTTGATAAGAGAGAGTTGAACAAGTGTACCCCAGTATATTAAAAGCCAGTTAACGTGGACACATTATTTTACTTGATAAAGAAAACTGCATGACACAGTAGTTGGGTGACCCACTGTATTTTAGGAATTGGTCTCGTTTTCTATTTGGTCTCTTGTAATTGCTTAAATCCTGGAAACCATAAAGAAGTAGCTACTCAGAAACCATAAGAGATAGGACTATATTGTTATGGCCCATCTATGACCAATAAAGATGAACATTTTGAAGAGAACTGCATTAAGATTGGATGGAAAATATAAAAGTCAAAATATTATGTTTTTTCACTTGACTTTATTTGGTAAAGTTTTACATTTAATTAGAGGAAATTCGTCAAATGCTCTCATCTCCATAAATCTAAGATACAAATGTTATCAGAATTTGTTTGTTTGTTTGATGGTGTTTAACGCCACTTACAACAATATTTCAGCTATATCATGGCGATCAGTTTTATTGGTTGAGGAAACTGGAGGACCCGGAGAACACCACAGACCTGTCGCAGGTCACTGACAAACTTGATCACATAATGGTGTACACCTCACACTGATCCAGATTTGAACTCACAACATCAGTGGTGATTGGCACTGATTACATAGATAGTTGTAAAATCCAACTAGAATTGGATGAAAAATAAAAATTCCATATTGCTTTCCAAATATACGAAATTTCGGAATTTGGGCCCCTTTAAGAAATAAAATAAGAAGATGTCAACAACCCATTGAGATGTATCATTTTGTAAAAAAACAATGCATTAAAATTTAATTACAGATTAAATAGTTTAAATTTTGTAAATTTTACACTTGTTGAACCGTTTTGGTTGATTTAAACTCAGAAACCATAATTAAATTTA
>MJUT01006617.1:29490-40942 GCA_002080005.1 Gigantidas platifrons | reverse complement strand
CTCCCCAGAAATAGACTTACCATACAAGATCATTTGTATCTTTAGACATTTTCCAGGCTAGTTCAAACATGATCAGGGATGCCTAAAATACATAAAAAAAGAGATAATATCAAAATAAACGAGACTAGAGTTCTGACGTTGGATTGGTAATTGCCCTGTCCTTAGTACAGTCCTCACGATGAGCACTAGTCCTCTGACCCAAGACCAGTAAATTTTTGTTCGGACCAGTAAATTTTTCAGTTTTTTAAAGATCTATATAAAAATAAATTAAAGAATTTGATTCAGACCAGTAAATTTAAATTTTCAATTTGAGGACTGTAGTTACAGACATTTTGATTACTCTTTAAGGGCTATTCCATTTAAATTTCCCATCAGCGGGTGGAACGCCATAGATTTATTTTTCTATTGGTGGTAGGAAAAATATGAATGTAAAATTATTGGTTGGGGGGTAGCCAAAACTCGATTTCTGTTGGTAGGGGGTGTAATCAAAGCACATTTTTTTTTACCTAGACATGTTCTGAATCATAATTTTGCCGTGCGTTACCAATTTTTTCAGTACAGAACACGGTAGATTTTTACGTATATCGATCGATTTTTTTTATTGGATTTCACGTTAATTATAAAAATTTGAACTTTGAAATTCATATCATTCACAATGCCTTCCCAGGAAAGACGTTTGAAAGAAAGTGGCAAAGAAAA
The DNA here is from genome assembly GCA_002080005.1 of Gigantidas platifrons. Lineage (NCBI taxonomy): Eukaryota > Metazoa > Mollusca > Bivalvia > Mytilida > Modiolidae > Gigantidas > Gigantidas platifrons. The sequence goes on along the minus strand of MJUT01006617.1, from coordinate 40,243 downwards.
ACAAAAGTTTGACATCGTATTTTTCAACTTCTTAAGTTGATATAAAAAATGAGTTATTTTCCTTTGTTATACATTTGTACTTGAAACAAACCAAAATTAACAAAATCTAAATATGCTATTTGCAATATTTTATTATCAAACACAATAAAACTACTTAAGTTTAATCTGAAATAAAACCCTGTCTACTTAAACTGAAACAAAGACAATATTTAGCAACAACCAGTTCTATACATTACCTGTAGTAATAACACACATGTGTAAATAGAAATTCATTACAATACATATATTATGAAAACATTACAAAACTGGTATAAAATGTAGACAATACTGGTATACATTGATCTGTAATTTGCACAAGATCAGTTATATCAAATTTTGTTCTACTTTGGATTGATGTTTCCTTTTTCATAGACAGCAATCTGTATTTATTGTAGAAACCAAACAGAAGTAAATGAACCACAGATTAACCCATTAAATAGAAAATTAATTGATTCTGACACTCCTAGAAAAAGACATAATAGTGGTCACAAAGTGGGCTTTGATAACATATTGGAGCTATAGAAGCTCTGCACATTAAAGTGCCCTTTTTCAGCCAATGTTTACACATAAAAGTTCCCTTTTCAGAAGTAGCACCCTGCCCTTTTGAAATCCTAGTTAGAACACTGGATGTGAATCATGTGTGTGGGTTGTTGAAGGCAAATGGCCTTCAACAATATACACAGATGTTTTTAGGTACAGTGATTTTATAACAGAGAGACCAAATATGCACCTAAATGGTAGAATAATAATATAAAATGAATTGAAAAAATGGTGCATGGTTTGACTGTTTGACGCACGTGGTTTTACGTTTGTTTCCTAATTTATACCACAGGGGCTTGTTACAATTTTTCCGGGTATACTATCCACATTAACCACCATTTCTGGGTTAACGTGAGTAGTATACCCTGATAAAGTGTAACAAGCCCATGTGATTGTTCTAGACAAAATACAAGTACTAAAAACCGGGAAAAAAAACAAACAGCTTCAATAAAATGAAAATTTACTCACAAAATGGGGACCTGACATACACAGATCTGCAATAAAGATCTTACCTACAATCAAGAAAGTTGGGAATATTCCATATGGCTCAAATAAATTTGAGTATTATATATGCAGACATTTGACTACACTATCCTGAAATACTGAGAATGAATCTGAGGTTTAAGGTAGTTTCGTAAAAGTGAATTACCAGAACACTATTTAAGGCCAATTAAAATTATTTAATAGATTATCATCCCTGCCCACCCCTCAAAAATCGGGTTGCCCCAATTTTTTTATTTTTTTTACAAAAATCGTTCCTGGAGTTTTATCGTGAACGCTCCCGACATGAACGTATTCTTACACTATCATTTCAACTTCTGTTTCATTTGTAAACATGGTTTTCGTGTCAACGAGAGTAGTTACCGGTGTGAACAGGTGAATGAAAGAAAGGGGTGGTTTGCTACCAATTTTAAACCAAATAGTAAGATTTTGTTATTACAAAATATATAAACACTACAGGCCAGCTAGCTAAAAGCAGGGAGTGACTGAGAACTAAAAGGTGCATACATAGAAACTAGTGTCATATTAAATGTGCTTTAGTATTAATTCTATGAAAATACAATATTCATGGCAACATGTGAAGCATTATATGGATATAAAAGATAAAAAATACAAATGTACTACATTCTGTGTTGAATATTATACATAAGACAATAAAGCATAGCATAATTACACAAATAAGCACAAGGAAATGCATATTATTAATTATATATATCCTGTCTCCATTCATGGCAAAAATTGCATTAGATGAATGACACAGGCTCCTTGGAGCCTTTAGTTGCATTGCTTAAATATGAAAGTAATCAGACAGACATGTGATACCCAAAGTTACGCCCTTTAGTTGCCATTCCTGGTCTTCGATTTTTTTTTGAAAATCCTGTTATCTTTATTCATACATTTTATGTTTATCTTTTTTTTCCCTTGGTACTGGGGTAAAAAAAAATTGCTAAATTTTTGGTGGGGGGTAAAAAAAAAAAAAAAATTCTGTTGGTGGTACCCTTAAAATTCATGGGCATTCCACCCCCTGGTGGGAAATTTAAATGGAATAGCCCTAAGAAAGATAAAGGCTTTTTGCTTTATTAATAAATTTCATCCTATCATTTGTGTGATATGACTAGTCCCATGAAAAGAGGTCAATTATCAGAACATTTTAGATTCCGTTTATTGACAAATAACCTCAACTTTTTAAACCAATCAAAACACGTATAAAATGACAAGACTCTAAAATTCATTTATATATAATTAAATATAAAACCTGTCTAAACCTAACCCTAAATAAAACAGAATCATGTGTAAACCGAACATTAGAAATAAAGTCTACTTTATGTTTTGTTAATTCAACCTGTATAAACGATTAAATGACAAACTTGTCTATTGCGAATACAACAGCTGATCCAATGGAAGTTTGGTTTAGATAGGCTTCACTGTATATGTACTTACTGCTGTTCCGTATGTAGAAAACTGGTTATATTCAAACAAAATTTTCTGTCTGAAAAACATACAAAAAAACAATTGATTAAGAAGGTTTTTTAATATAATGAAAATTTGTCAAACAATTCTGTAGCATTAATGATTCTTATTGTGTGTAAGTGTTTTATTGGTGGAGGAAACCTGAGGATTTTATCAAGAAATTTAATTAAATGTATTTGTCTGTTTACAGGATAAACACAAAAGTGCAACAGATAATTTGAAAGTGCTTTAGACATTTTACAAAGGTAAATATTAGAATATCTGATTGATGTGACAGTTATACAAATGTATAATTAGATTAAGTTTGTTTGTGTTGTTTAATGCCACTTTCAACAATATTTCAGATATATCGTGGTGGTCAGTTTTATTGGTGGAGGAAACTGGAGGACCCAGTAAATTATTATTGTCATCTTTCCCAGTGTGCTTCATTGACAAAAAAAACACCTGCCATGAGGTCAATGACCTTGACTCTCCTAAAAGCTTTAATAAAAGCTCTTTTCGTCTTCTTCGTCTTTTTGTCCCAAGTGTTTTCCAGACGCTGATCGGTAATTCTACCTTTTAGATTCACAAACAAAATTATTATTTTACACAACGACCACAAACCGTAATTTCATTACCGTAAATCGGTCCGTATTTTATGGTAAAAAATCGTAGAAAATACGGAGAAACCGTAGTTGTAAACAGCTCTGTAAAGGGCACATCTTAGGGTTCCCTTGAATGCCCTTTATACACAGGTTTGACTGTTCTAATGTTGGGGCAGTTTATTTGGAGAGATGTCATAGACAATTTAGTTGTACTGACAATGTTAAAACAACAGAATTAACAAATATTTTAATATTGTCCACTGTCAAAAAAAAAGTATATAATACAAGGGCATAAAAGTGATCCGATTTTAATTTTGATTTTTGGTGTTTTAATGCCATTTTCAGAAATATTTCAGCTATATCATCGCAGTCAGTTTTAGTGGTGGAAGAAGCCGGAGTACCTGGAGAGAACCACAAACCATGGGCAAGCAACTGGTAAACTTTATCACTTGCGGTTGCGTGTCGAGTGCACCCTTTTTTGTAATTTATAAAGCCGGGCACGAACCCACGCCGTATTGGTGATAGGCTTGTATTGAGTTGTTCTAAATTTGTTTTGATAGCTTGTTGTATTTTACTTTTTACTTAAACAACCATATGAGTATATATAAAATGACAAACCGATTTTCATCCCACAGTCTTTTCTCTCGTCGTTTTTCAATTGCCTCATCATCAAATCTCTTGCGTTTTCCCGACCTTTCTGAACTATCACTGTCGTTTCCTGAATCGTCTTCAGACTGCAATAAAAAATCATTAATTTATCAAAAAGGTACACCATATCATGAGGTTGCTATGGAGATTGGACTTACATCTTAGGCAATCAGTGTCTACCTATATCATAATTAGGTTTTTATCCTGGTAATCGTAATCTGTAATCATAATCAACTGTAATTGATTACATTTTTTCATGTAATCAAATGTAATCTGTAATCAGCCACTTTGATGTAAAATTGATGTAATTGTAATGTAATTGTATTAATGTAATTTAATCTTGAAAATCGAAAAGTAATTGTAATGTAATCAATAACATTTTAAAGTAATTGACCCCAAGTCTGTTATATTATCAAGTTTCTCAGTGACAGGTCTATGGTTTTCTCTGTTTCCTCTACCAATAAAATTGATTTTCAAGCTATAACTGAAATATGGACTGTTGAAAGAGGAATTAAATACCCATTACCTTAAACATCTTAACTAACTTTATAAAATCTGTATACTGTTCAAGATTCAAGGGTTGTGATCGTATGGTAGTTGGAATCGCATCTACCTATGAAATCAGTCCTGATCACCAATAAAGTTGTGAGTTCGAACCCCGTTCATGGTGAGGTGTACTCAATAGAACATTATGAGATCAAGTTTGTCAGTTACTTGCGACAGGTCGGTGGTTTTCTCTGGTTTCAGCCATGCTACATGTATAATTGAAATATTGTTGAAAGTAGCATTAAACACCATAAACCAACCAAGATTCATGGGGGATGGTCATTTTACAGGGTTATAAGGAACAAACAGTGTCAGAAAGGTGGAAGTTGATGGCTGTTTCTAGTTTTGCAGGGAAAATGCATTTCATATTCAAATTATAAAAGCAATCATTTTTATATTTTCTCTGACTGTTAAAAGAGTCAATTCCCAATGGAAATTATTTCAGAATCTTGCAAAATCTCACAAAATATAACAAATTTCTTTTCCAAAATGGCGTAAAACAAGACATTCCCTAATTTCCTAATCTATGACATGATTTTTTCCTAACTTCAAATGATAATATAAGACAAAAATATATAATAGGAAACATAAAGTAAATTGGTGGAGAACAAAGTTATAAATACTGTGGGATGTTTTTTTTATTTTTTTTTATAATATATTGAGTGTTTTACAATACAGATGAATCTCGTTATCTAGAAGTTCACGGGACCGTATTAAAATTTCAAGTTATCCGAAATTCGACTTTGTGGGAGTAAGGGATTAAGTAAGATAGGCAACTCTAGTCATGTACGTTTGACAAAAGAGGATGAAAACTAATGTTGTCAGTCATTTACAATATTTTGATCATCCTTGTATGTATTGTGTATGTTTTTTTAACATGTGCGTAAAATTGATTTTTTTTTAGGTGTTATTATCTGAATTTTACCAAGTTGTCAGGAAACTTCGAGAGAAAAAAGAAACACGCATTTGATTACACCATCTATCTGATACATACATAATACGGCAATACACAATCGTGTATTTAAAAAATACGAAACTGTCAACAAAACGATCTCTCATAGAAATATATAAATATCACGTAATGGAACACTAATAAAAATGAAAGCACCAAAGGTGATGTTAAACGATCGAACTGCTTGCATGTAGATTCTTTGTAAGCTATGCACAATTGCAAAATATCAGTATACTTCTAGAAAAAGATGTCAACCTTTGAAATAGTAAATTGAGAGCAAACTCCAGAGACATCAATGTTATTCACATAAAACAGCTTTTTATCCAATGTTCCAGAATATGTTACATTTTCTTGTATATACATTTGCATATATATATAATAGTGAAAATTTTGTCAGCATGGCCAAGAGTGAAAGACCTTGGTAAGTCTGCTATTAACAGGAAACCTACCTCGTCTGAATTACCGTTTACAACTCCTTTACAAAACTCATTCCCACAAAATAAAACATAATGTAGATGTTCCTTTACCAAAGAATCTAATGGGATTAACTTTTTTAACCCTATGCAAACCATTGCTTGTAGTTTTAAAAGTTACAAGCATATTTCAGTGTTATCTGATATAGCATTGGGGGGGAACTACTAATATAATTATTGAATAGTGTCAAAAATGGAATTAACAGTTGGTGTAGGAGCTACTACTATAACATGCAACAACCCAGTTTTACATTCTATTACATTATTATTTTATTTCCCATCAACTGTTTACGACACTACATCTGTTTTGAAGTGGCAAGCAAATCAATGTGACAGTCGAAGTGAAATATATAGTGTATTAAGAACCATTTGTGGGTTTAATTTTATACCTTGGAAAAGGGAAATATTTTTCTATATGGGGTCTTTTTCGCGGAAGAGGAATGTGACTCTTGAAAAAATTTACAACACTTATTAATAGATTTGACAATGAACTTTTATCCAATGATATATATATATAGCCTTCCGAAGACAACATCCGTGTCCTTTCCATTTTCATCTTTTTTGTTTCGAAGCCAACATCAACATTCAATTCCCGGAATTCCCTCATCCATTTACGGACACCTACTGGAGTATTATACAGGTTTTTTTTTCATTATTTGTGTCCAAGTTTGTTTGCCGNCTTCTAGAAAAAGATGTCAAACTTTGAAATAGTAAATTGAGAGCAAACTCCAGAGACATCAATATGTTATTCACATAAAACAGCTTTTTATCCAATGTTCCAGAATATGCATGGCCTTACATTTTCTTGTATATACATTTGCATATATATAATAGTGAAAATTTTGTCAGCATGGACAAGAGTGAAAGACCTTGGTAAGTCTGCTATTAACAGGAAACCTACCTCGTCTGAATTACCGTTTACAACTCCTTTACAAAACTCATTCCCACAAAATAAAACATAATGTAGATGTTCCTTTACCAAAAAATCTAATGGGATTAACTTTTTTAACCACAAGCAAACCATTGCTTGTAGTTTTAAAAGTTACAAGCATATTTCAGTGTTATCTGATATTTAAGAAGCATTGGGGGGGAGGGGAACTACTAATATAATTATTGAATAGTGTCAAAAATGGAATTAACAGTTGGTGTAGGAGCTACTACTATAACATGCAACAACCCAGTTTTACATTCTATTACATTATTATTTTATTTCCCATCAAATGTTTACGACACTACATCTGTTTTGAAGCGGCAAGCAAATCAATGTGACAGTCGAAGTGAAATATATAGTGTATTCAGAACCATTTGTGGGTTTAATTTTATACCTTGGAAAAGGGAAATATTTTTCTATATGGGGTCTTTTTCGCGGAAGAGGAATGTGACTCTTGAAAAAATTTACAACACTTATTAATAGATTTGACAATGAACTTTTATCCAATGATATATATATAGCCTTCCGAAGACAACATCTGTGTCCTTTCCATTTTCATCTTTTTTGTTTCGAAGCCAACATCAACATTCAATTCCCGGAAATCCCTCATCCATTTACGGACACCTACTGGAGTATTATACAGGTTTTTTTTCATTATTAGTGTCCAAGTTTGTTTGTCGGTTCGATACTTTCATTTCATGTTTATTTTTAGGTGGAACATACTTTAAAAGCATGTATTGTTGACATAAATTCGTCAGCAGTGAGTCAAGGTTAACAGATCAAAACCTCTTCGGATTTTCTAGACTTTTCATTAGATGAGATAAGATTTTTTATTTCCTAATCATAGTGCCCAAAATGGGCATATTAATCAACAACATGAAGATCATTCATACATCAACATTTACAATCATTCACACTAATGGTAATCATTATTTGGAGACAACACAAAGAAAACAAAGAGAAATAATACGGAGGAAAGAGTCAGTCAGCCACAAAGAGGATACTATTTATGAATATATTTATTATATTAAAAATAATTATAGTCTTCTTTACTCTAAATAATCTTCTTCTTTTCTTGATAAAAAGTTCTTATCTAAATACTCAATAAATGTTGATAAAAAAACAGGATCATCATTTGACATCATCCAAATAAAAAGGTTTGGATGATCTAGATTATATAGATTTGGAAATTTTATATATAAATTGTCTAAATGGTTTTTCTTTGCTTTTCATATAAAGGACATTCCAGAGTAAAGTGCAGTCTCTCACACCTTGGAAGCAACTCAAGTTTTCCAAAGACTGAATTGAGTTTAGGTTCATGTCTACCAGTCTCTATTCTTAATGTATGGTTACTGAGTCTGAACTTTGTCAAAATGTGACGATTTTTAAGATTTTTAACAATCAAACCATTTTCAAGGTTAAAAGATGTTTTATATTTAAAATATGTGTTTAATTTTCCTTTATCTAATAAATATGTGTTTCTTATTTCATTCCATACATTTAGAAAGTTATTTTTCAGTGCTTTTTTTTAGCAAAAATTTAAACTTAGATTTACCAAAGTCTTTACAGACTGCAAGATCAATATTTATTTTTCTACTATAAAGGAGTATATTGGAATACCAAGAGTTGCTATCTTGATTAGTATTGTTCTTATATTCACTAAATGCTCGATTTAATAAATTTGAGGGGGAGTGTTCAAGTCTATGCCAGTACATGAACATTTGCTTTAATATATCTATATACATAGGGAATCTTCCAAGTTCAGTCAGCACAGCTATAAATTTACAAAATTTTAGATTAACCTTCTCAGATTCCCATTCTTTAAAAATGTCATATAAATTGAGCTCTTTTCTCTTTCGAGTGATATTTATGACACCCCAGTTTTCACAACCATATAATGCTATAGGTTTTATGCAATGATCAAATAGATGGAGAAATGTTTTAATAGATGGGGTAGCAGATTTCATATCTCTGCATAGTTTAAAGCTTGCTTTTATAGCTTTTTGAAACAATTGTTTTCTTGCTTCAGTAAAATTACCAGAATTTTCCATGGTTATACCTAGATATTGATAGTTTTTAGTACAATCAATAGTATTGGTTCCAATATGAAAATTACATAGTACGTCAAACATTAAAACACGTGTTGTCTAAAGCACTGGTTCCCAAGAACAAAACTACGATGGTCGAGAACTNATGACATTTGCCATTGACTTCATAATACAATTGCTTAGATAATTGATGCGTCTTTATATTATATGCTGGGAAAAAACCCCCATTACAAATCAATACAATTTAAAACAAAAGCACAAAAAGTGCCCTTCTTATCATTACAAAATGCCCTGCCCTTTGCTGACACCCTGCCCCTTTCAAATTCTAGCTGGAGCACTGCTTATAATCACAGAATAACCTTCATCAGGTATCCTCATAATCACAGAATAACCTTCATCAGGTACCCTTATAATCACAGAATAACCTTCATCAGTTACCTTCATAATCACAGAATAACCTTCATCAGGTACCCTCATAATCACAGAATAACCTTCATCAGGTACCCTTATAATCACAGAATAACCTTCATCAGGTACCCTTATAATCACAGAATAACCTTCATCAGGTACCTTCATAATCACAGAATAACCTTCATCAGGTACCTTCATAATCACAGAATAATCTTCATCAGGTACCCTTATCAGACCTCTCGCCACGGTATTTTAGAAGGGCGCCGCGCCCTTCATGCCCTTGGTCGCGCCCTTCTGCCCCTAATACCATATCCAAAATGCCCTCGTGCCTTTTTCGTAAGTTTATAAAAATTTATACTAAAACTGCCTTTCTCTTGTTAAAAATATCGATCGATGTGTATAATCTGTCAATTAACAGATTACATCACAAAATTTGACACCTGTTGTGTAGTCTGAAATAGTTAATTACAGGTGATCAAAGGCAATTAACCTTAATTAGCGATCATTCATTTTGGTGAAAGAAGTTAATAAAATAATTGAAGTGTCGGCCGGCTTGTGGTGTTCAGCTTGCTACACTACTCATTTCCAAGCTACTCAGGATTAGTCACAGCGCTCGTTGTTATAAATATCCATAAAAATAAAGTATATTTCATCAGTTTCAAATATGCCTTCACAGAAACGTTGTTTAGCTCAGTTGGCATGCGACAAGCAGAAGATTGCGTCAATCAGATCATTCTTTAACACAGATTCCACTCGGTACTAGCAGTTGTTTATTTATTTAATAAAGTGAAAAATAAGTGCCAATAGGATATATAATAAAATATGGCACATTTGTTGTACGTCACAATTTTTATTTTTAAATGACATTTGAAAATTTGTATGTTGTACATCATGGTAGCTACGTGCTAAAAATAGCAAGGAAGTTAAAAATAACTTTTTATTGACTATATTCGGCTACTTTGATTTAAAGTTTGTATATACCGTAACTGGAAATAAATGTTTGTCATCTCCGATTTTCCTCAATATAATTCCTGTAAAACAACTTTTTTCAAAAAAAGTATACCGAGGTAATTTCTTGAAAAATTTTGTTGCCGAAAATGTTCGCTCACAAACGCTAAATGTGTTGAAGTTGGTTGTTATAATCTTCATATAATTGTCTTATTTTTAATCACAAAATTATATGATGATTATGAGGAAAAACTTAAAACAATTTCCGATTGTGAGGGTAAATTTCAACAAAATTGGTCAAGAAATAACCTCTGTATGATTTTTTGGAAAATTGTGTTTTTTGTATGAAATATATAGGGAAAAATTAGAGACAACGAACACATATGTCCACTTAATACAGTATACATTTTTTTTAAATTTAAATCGACGTTTTTACAAACTTGTTACAGTTACTTGAAATCCAAATCATAAATTGAATATATTTATATCAATGAAATGAAACACAAAAAAAGAAAAAAACACAAAAAACTATCTATCAAACAAGCCAAACATCACAGGTGGTTATCCCATGACCAAGCAGTCCCATTGACCAGATAGCTGTCATGGACTTCAGTGGAACCTCAGATGACTTTCCAGCTCTTTATGGGTATACTGAGATGTAC
>MJUT01006617.1:17134-29356 GCA_002080005.1 Gigantidas platifrons | reverse complement strand
CCTCAACACAATGCCAACACAGGACAGATCAGTGACCAGCCTGCTTCATTTACTACACAATTCAGATGACACAGGACTCAAGAACATGTACCCACTGGTGTACAGGCTGTTCAGCATTGCCACCACTCTACCACTTAGTACAGCAGAGGTTGAGAGAGTTTTTCACAGGTGAAGTTGATTAAAACCAGTGACAGGAGCAGCATCAAGACAAAAACACTGAACCACCTGTTGAACATCAAACTCAACTGTGACAAGACAATGTTGGAACATGTCCTACAACCTACAGTCACCAACTTCTTCCAGACAAAAAACAGAAGACTAAACACCATGTGTTAATATGAACATTTTATTTAAAAAAAAAAACTAGTGCTGAAGTTGACTTTGTTAGTGCTGCATGTCTTATGGCTCTTTACTATAATGTAATGAATGTTATTTAATGAAATACATTTGCCATTGACTTCATAATACAATTGCTTAGATAATTGATGCGTCTTTATATTATATGCTGGGAAAAAACCCCCATTACAAATCAATACAATTTAAAACAAAAGCACAAAAAGTGCCCTTCTTATCATTACAAAATTCCCTGCCCTTTGCTGACACCCTGCCCCTTTCAAATTCTAGCTGGAGCACTGATTCTGTTGTAAAAGCTGATCGGCAACCTGACAAAATGTTATTATTAACACTAACAGAGCGTTCAGCGTTTTTAAATGAATATTGTTTCTTTAAAAAAAAAGAAGAGTTATATCGCTGTATACAACGAGCTGTTAGTGGCTTGAGTTTTCGCTACACTCCAATCCATGTGTCACGACATCAACCACTTTGAAATTGATCATTAAGTAATATTTCATTCATATGATTATGAATTCAAGGTTTCAATTAAGAAATCCAATTGGTATCTTTACAAATGTTAATGCCAAATGACCAATTTTTCAGCTACATCATGGTGAGAACAAGTAATATTCCATGAAATGATGACGATATCTGCTTTGTACCAGACCAGCACGGTTAGTTGGATTTTTATAGTGCTAGTTCACTAAAACAACAGCCTGAGGATAGACATGTCACCCCACTCTGACACATTATCCCCATTCCAAGCCATCCAGTTTTAGCTCTTACTCCTTAATGCTGCACGCTTAGCAGAGAAGCAACAAATGCTAATTTTATAGTCTTCAGTTTCACCTAACCAGGGCTCGAACTCACGATCTACTGCACTCAAGGCGAGCACGCTAACCAGTACACCAGCAATGTAGTTTCATGTTATAGAGCTTACATCATCGTCTCTAAACAAGGAATCATAATCTGGTAAGTCATCAAACTCATCTTCTTTCATCAACAGTCTGACTTGTACTGCATTAAATACATTGTGAACATCTACTGGCCTATGGCTGAAAATAAAGAGAAAATGTTGTGAACATTAATTACATATTAATGAACAATCATTGGCCTATGCCTGATATTAGTGTGCAAAAAATGTACTCTACTGAGCAGAGCAGAAAGTGTTTTTTGCCTTTATTTTTTTTCAACCCTCAAAGGCCTTTGTATCAAATTAATTTTCAGAAAATTCATATTCAAAATATTTATTTCTATATAACTCTCTCCACAAAATCAAATGGTTGTCCCTAGTGGATTACAGACAGTACATTATTTTCTAACCTGATACCCACACCAGATTTTACTTTTCAATTTTTATGAATAATTCCAAAGTTAACATTTACAATGTACACATCGACCTATCATGTTTACTTTCAGTCCTATACATACAGTGTACCAACTAAAATGTGCCTTAGGATATCTTCTTTAATCAATACACACCAGAGATTTAAAGGAACAAAGTATACCAATGGATTATCACAGTGTTTATATCTCTTTGTGGAAAATGTATGAATAAATGGTAAACTTTCACCCAGAATGAATTTACGCTTACTGCTCACTTTTAAATTGCTGATGAATTGCACATTTTTAAAAGTTACTATACATGCTATGAAAGGAAGAAATAAATAACCTTTTCTTGGTTTTTCGATTATATAAGCACATAAGGTGCCTTGGGAATTCAAAGACTTCCTTTGTTTTTTATCCATTCAGGTAAATGTAATTCCATGTGGGTTTCTTATTTCAGCTGTATCATTGTACATCTGTCGAACTATAAGAAAATTGTGATAGTTTCAAACAGTTTATTTCATTGACAGGTATGCAAACTGACCTTGACCGGAAACCACGACTGGTTCATGAAATAAACCATGCACTTAAGTCCATGCAAGATGTGACTCGCTAAACCAGTATGCAAAACAAAGCTGTATTTTACATTGTACTTTCACTTTGACATTTTCATTTTTGAAAACAGCTGCTGTGGAATGCTCTAGGATCCACTTACAAAATTTTATCAGTTTTCCCATATATTTATGCTTTTGAAAAAATACAACGCATATGCCCCTTTTTACCTCTAAAATAATAAGCTAGGTCAAATCTGCTTAAATAACACAGGCAAGAAATTTCATAAGTAATCTAAAAGTCATGTGTATTGTTGTTATAAACAACATTTGTGTATAAATTTCAAATAATTTATTGGAATTTAAGTTACAGAACAGAAACCTGAGAAATTGGTATTAACTGTATTACTGGTGACGTCGTGAATATTGAACCGCTATCCAAGTGAGAATACGAGCCAAATACAAAAAACTAAATCATAACAAAACAAGACTGAGAAACATTGAACATTGGCTAATTGTAAGGTGATACCAATTTGGTATCTCCCTGCACTTTGTCAAAATGCATCTAAAATTTCACCTGAGCTATGGCATTTTAGTTTGTGTTATGTTTACGTTACAAAAAGAACAAGAAAATACACTAAAAATCAGTTTCAGTTTTCAAATCGGGAATAAAATTGTTATCTACATGTCTACTTGTAGGCATTGAGATTGTACCACCCTTCTGCACTGCTATACAACCTTCAGCTTGGCTTCAGGCTATCCGGTGGTACAATCTCAATGCCCAAGGGTAGACACATAGATATAACTGATAATGTTTCCCGCCCCCCTCCAACATGTTTACCTATCACATATATAAAACTTGACACATTCTTCTGGTTGTAGAGTCTCCACTACATCTACTGTAGCTCCACAGTTTATAAATATCACATGCTTCACCTACAAAACATATCACAATATTATAAACATACTGCCTTTAGTTGAGGGTGTTATGATAGATTACCATAACACCCTCAACTAAATTTCCTTCGTTTAGGGTGATAATTTTTTTCTGATTTGATTTGATTTATTGTGTTTAATGTCCCTTTCAACAATATTTCAGCTATATCATGGCAACCAGTTTTAGTGGTGGAAGAAGCCAGCGTACCCAGAGAGAACCACCGACCATGGGCAAGCAACTGGTAAACTTTATCACTTACGGCTGCGAGTCTTTGTAATTTACAAAGCCGGGTGCAAACCCACACCTAATTGGTGATAGGCTTGTATGAGTTGTTAGGTAATCCAACTACCAACTCTGGGCCACTGTTATAGCTCTTTCTAGAGCATTATGTGGTGAGTGATAGTTGAAAAATACCAACTGAACAATTTTGCAGCTATGCACTTCATAAGGACGAGAACAAGTTAAATTTTGATGAGACTATGTCCACTTTGTACTAGATCAACATGCTTAGCCTTTATAGTGCTACATGTAGCTCACTGAAACAAGTCCACAGGTATACTGGTACATATCGTCAAAATTTGTTTAAAGAAAAGATACAACATACATCTAATTTTAATCAAGATTGCCACAATATACAAAACGTACTACATGTATGTATCAGAACAAAAAAATTTAATTTTATAAATGTATGGAGTCTCTTTTTACAAGAGTTAAACTCACGAATCAAAGATTAATGTAAAGTACTTTATATCAAACTGAAAGTATGCACAAAATTCTTAATGTTTGAACCTAAGAACTATTTTATGATATGAAATATTCTGATTACTTTCTCCCGTTAATCATTCTAATTTTCACAGGGTTGCTTCAGAGATACTTGGACTATGAAGTAGCAATGTAACAAGATATGCTGAATAAACTATGGTGTCCTATTTTTCTTGTGGCTGTTCTGTCTGTGATCATGTGACATTGCATGATAGCTGGATTTATATCTACATTGGCAGATTGTGCTATCGGTGTCTATCACAACTAAAGTTTTAAGTTTGATTCCCACCTGTAGTGAGGTTTACTTGACATTATCATGTTCATGTGATAAAATTTGTCAGTATTAACTGCATGCTGCATGATTTTTCCTAGTAATACTAAACATCTATATAACAAAGCAGTCTATGCCAAAACATTTTTGATAAACTAGCCCGAAATGCATTTCAAGAGAGTTTTTTCTATTTGATTTTAAGCATATTTTTGCAATTTTTCACTAACCCGAATCAATTTTTACTAGACTGAGGCTTAGGGCTAGTGGTTTTAAGCGCAGACTGATAAAGCAAGTTATCCATACCCCTTCAGAATTTTCTACGTAAGCTTTTTCTAATTCTTCCTTTCCTGTAACGGGGACGATTGTATAAAGGATCTGATCACACTGGAACAAATACTGAAAACAAAACAACATCAATGTACAAAATGTGTTCTGCATTAGTTTTAAAAGATAAAAGAATAGAACACAAACATGATCAAGTGAAAACAACCTGAAAATTGATAATAGGTAAATACAATGTACATGTAGATTTCATAGTCAGTGATTTTGTTGGCTTTAAATTACTTCAGAAATTCAGCTGTTTGCCCTCATAAAAGTTTCCCAATTTCTAAAAGAAAAATGGCTTCAACATCTTCCCTATCAGACGACAATTTTACCAAAAGCTGTACATGTTCGGGCAAGCAACGTGTTTTTGTTTGTGTCGTGGTAGTTAGATTTCGTTAAGGCGCTTTTGTTACCCTGAACTTGGCGGAAGAATCAGGAGTTGCCATTCTTTATTGCGCATCTTATCTGAACCTATTTCTGTTCTGTTTCTTTCCCCTTTTTCAATTATCCCCTTCAATGGGAAAGATGCACAATTCGAAATATTATTTTAAACGGTTGAGCAAAAAAAGAGTCCTTAGTCTTCAGAAAATTGGAGATGTTTTTAGGAAAATAAACAAAGGCACTACAGATCTGTGTGTTATACAATCGGAGGTCAGGAAAGTTATGAACGAACTTCTAACGTCAGTTTGCAACGAAACTACTGACAACCATGACAACAGTTTGTCAAAAGCAGAGGAGCTTTCTTCTACTCCCGAGACTGTCACTCCGTCTGGAGTAATCAACACTGTAGCTGCTACTACAAAACAGGTTGATCAGAGAAAGTTCTCATCACAGAAGTATGAACATTCAACTGAAGCATAGATGGTTGTACATTTTTTTGTATTTCTCACATACCAGCAATGGCTATATGTGCAAGTTCAGTGAGCTCTTTGAAATTGATATAGTCAGGCCTCGACATTAACGTTTGTCCGATACCTGTGAAAACTGATGTCGGACAAGTAGATCTTGTATCATGGTTGTCTGATGGGACAAGTCCTTTTGGAGGTTATTTTCTATGACAAAAATGTGTTGCTTTTGACAGACAAAAACTTCTTAAATAATTATTTTAATGTGTTTAAAAATATCAGTTTCTATTGAAGTACTCTATCGCTAATTATAGCAGTGAACCAAGAGATATTCCGAATGTATTAATGAAATATTCCATTTCCGGTTTGTACATTATCACATTTAGCCACATATGATCACAGGCACATGTATTAACTGGCTTTTAAAAATGGAAGAACTATTTATAAATTGTTGTCATAAAATGGTAATTAAAAAATGACATACATGTATACTTGATCCATATCTTTTCAGCGATTTGATTAAGCAACAACTGGCATTTTGTAATTATAATTCAATTCAAATTCAAATAGTTTATTGAGAGTAAACCACCAACGGAAAGAACCACATTGCTGATAGTTATTTTCTAGTTTTTGGAATTTTTATTAAATTTTTTCGGACAACTAAAAGATTAAGTCGGACAAGTACTTTTTTTTTAGATAGTTGTCCGAAGGGACAAGTTGAAAAATATGTTAATGTAGAGGCCTGATATTGATATGCTATGTTGTCATGGCGATGTACTACATTGTATATGTTGATTTCAAATTCAGTTTTTAGTACAATATATTTATTTAATTTTCCCAATTTTCTAATCACGTTACATATTCCCCCTTCCCCCAAAAAAAGTGGCAGTAGTTTTGAAACTAAGGTAACAATATCACTGATAGCTAATACCTGTACTACTACTACTATCCAGTATCATAGTCTGGTAGTCAGCTGAAAAATTTAGAGTCAGAAAGTGAAGATTATAACCAATAACTATATTATTAACCTTATCAGAATTTTTATTTTTATTTTAAAGATTTCATATGAATAACATCTGTACTTCCCTTGAATTTACCTGTAGTATAATACAATCACAGACACATCCCAATTTCACTTCATCTTTAATTTCTTACCTGTAATATCTTACAATCATCGACACATCCCAATTTCACTTCATCTTTAATTTCTTACCTGTAATATCTTACAAGCACATAATGCATCAACATCAAATGCAACTAAAACAAGCACTCTCTGAAATACAAACAAAATAATATTGAAAAGAGTTCTTAATAAAAAAAACAAGTACTCTCTGAAATACAAACAAAATAATATTGATTGATTGATTGATTTTTGGTGTTTTAACGTCACTTTCAACAATATTTCAGCTATATCATGGCGACCAGTTTTAGCGGTGGAGGAAGCCAGAGAACCCGGAGAGAACCACCGACCATGGGCAAGCAACTGGTAAACTTTATCACTTGTGGCTGCGAGTCTTTGTAATTTACAAAGCCGGGTGCAAACCCACGCCTAATTGGTGATAGGCTTGTATGAGTTGTTAGGTAATCCAACTACCAACTCTGGGCCACTGTTATAACTCTTTCTAGAGCATTATGCAGTGAGTGATAGTTGAATAATACCAACTGCGCAATTTTGCGAGTCGAGTGCACCCTTTTTTGTAATTTACAAACCGGGCACGAAACCGTATTGGTGATAGGCTTGTATGAGTTGTTAGAAAATAAATTCTGATTGATTGATGTTTAACGTCCAGCGAGCAATTTTTCAGCTATATTCAGGACGAGAATAATTTAAANGCCACGGGACTCGAAAAAAGGAAATGTGATGGGTAGGTACAGAGAATTTTGCCAGTGCAACAGGTCTCTTATGGACCACTCATCATGAGCTGTTACACTGGGTTCTTTAACGTGCGAAGAGGGTGGCAATCTCTCAACACAGGACCTCGGTTTTTTTTTACGTATCATCCGAAGGACAGGTTGAGTGTCAATTTATACATCCCGCACAACCGACGGATGCCCTTTCAAGCCGAAGAACAAGAAGCTCTCTGTCCCATTTCTATACCCCGGGGTTCCCGCGGATAGCCACAAAACATGGAAATGTGCCGGTACCGAGTTGGACTGGAAAATACGCTGCTTTGCTTATGGAGAGCTCTCTGACGTCCCACGGCTACAGCAAGCCCTAAATAAGCCATCGGACGGCAGAGGAATATCGGATTAGTGTACCATGTAAATGATGAATGCCAGACAATTCGTCCCACTTTTATTTGGTCAACTCTTTTTACCTTTCAATGTTCATTTGTAAGTTTTGAATGTTTACACACTATAAGTAAATATCTGTTTGCCAACTCGCCCCAATTGTCAACCCTGCTTACACCCGAATACTGTGGAATAAATTATGTATATTTTATGCTGAACGATGTTTTGTTTGTGTAACATTGGAATGTAGAAAACCATATAAAGATTATGTCAAGAACATCATCGACCCAGATTTATCAAGCAACCCCAAAAGATTCTGGAGCTTCATTAAAAGTAAACATTGTGAATCAACAGGCGTATCACCCCTGAAAGATTCTGATGGAAAAACTTACTCAGACAGTGAGACAAAAGCAAATATTCTGAACAAACAATTTTCATCTGTTTTTAACACAAATGAGGATAAGAGCACAATACCAAATAAAAGGACCAAGCCCGCACCATAAAATGGGACCAATAGAGATAACAGAAAATGGTGTATTTAAACTTCTGTCAAACCTGAAAGTACATGTACACAAGGCAGCAGGCCCAGACCTCATAGCAACACAACTTCTCAGAAAGCTTGCACCGATCATTGCACCAATGCTCACAACACTTTTCCAAGCCTCAATAAATCAAGGCATAATACCACCAGAATGGAAAGAAGCAAATGTGGTCCCAATATTTAAGAAATGGGACAAGTCTCGTGCATCCAACTACAGACCCGTCTCCCTTACAGTTGTAACATGCAAAATGCTGGAACACATCATATGCAGTAGCATCCACAAACATCTAGAAAAACATCAAATACTCACTGATGCTCAGCATGGTTTCAGGAAGAAGCGATCATGTGAATCCCAACTCATACTTACCATTCAAGACCTGGCAAAAAGTATGGACCTCTCCGAACAAATAGACCTTATTCTGCTTGACTTCTCAAAAGCTTTTGATAAGGTCCCACATGAGAGACTACTATATAAAGCACAGTACTATGGTATCGATGGATTAACCCTGCTATGGATCCGAGATTTCCTGAGCTCACGTAATCAGAGAGTACTAGTCGAGGGGGAATCTTCGCAAACAGCACCAGTCTGCTCAGGAGTTCCGCAAGGAAGTGTCCTAGGACCATTGATGTTCCTATTGTTCATCAATGACCTCCCAGACTACGTTAAATCATGTAACGTCAGGCTATTTGCTGATGATTGCGTACTGTATAGGAGAATCCATAGTGCATCAGACATGCAATCGCTCCAGGACGATATGGATAACTTACTTTAGTGGGAACAAGACTGGCAAATGGAGTTCCATCCCAGCAAGTGTCAGCTTTTACGTATCACCAACAAACGTAAGCCATTTGCCAGAGATTATGATATACATGGACACAAATTAGAAGAAGTGGAATCGACCAAATACCTCGGGATTACCATCCAAAAGAATCTCAGCTGGAATATCCACATAGACCAAATCACAAAAAAGGCGAACTCCACCAGAGCCTTTATCCAGCGGAACTTAAATCATTGCCCCAGAGAGACGAAATCCACTTGCTATTCAACGCTTGTAAGACCGTTGCTTGAATATGCCTGTATGGTATGGGATTCACACACTGCACAAAACCTAGAAGCAGTGCAAAGAAGATCTGCCCGCTTCGTGATGAACAATTACCATCAAACCAGTAGCGTAACATCAATGCTAAAAACTCTGGAATGGCCAACTTTAGCAGAGAGAAGAGCCAGAATAAAAGCTACTATGATGTACTGGATAGTGAATGGCCTAGTAGCTATACCACCAACAGAGCTACACACATCTATAACAACAGCAAGAGGCCATACAGCAAGATTTATAGTCCCATATGCCAGAACACAACTGTATAGACACTCCTTCTTCCCTGACACAATACGGATTTGGAACAGCCTACCACAACCGTTAGTGGAAAGCAACTCCCTGGAAACCTTTAAACAGGGGGTGTTCAGCTGTCACATGATCCCATAATCGCACACCATGTTTTTAAAATTTTAACCTAGCACCTGTACATATTTATTTTGCACCGTTGTTGTCACAACCCGCATGGGCAAGTGCGATAATTCNGGATAGTGAATGGCCTAGTAGCTATACCACCAACAGAGCTACACACATCTATAACAACAGCAGAGGAATCTCGGACTAGAGGCCATACAGCAAGATTCATAGTCCCATACGCCAGAACGCAACTGTATAGACACTCCTTCTTCCCTGACACAATACGGATTTGGAACAGCCTACCACAACCATTAGTGGAAAGCAACTCCCTGGAAACCTTTAAACAGGGGGTGCTCAGCTGTCACATGAGTCATGATCCCATAATCGCACACCATGTTTTTAAAATTTTAACCTAGCACCTGTACATATTTATTTTGCACCGTTGTTGTCACAACCCGCATGGGCAAGTGCGATAATTCTCTACCCAGAGACCTGCACTGTATTAGAAGAAGAAGAAACAAAACTAGTTTTTGACTGACGACTTTGGACAGTGGAATAGTTTTCTAATTTAGTGTGTGTTCAAATATTAACAGTTTGTAAATGTGGTGTATTTTAAGTTTATACCTGATGTAATATTTCATCATAAAACCCTTTTCTCAAGTCTTTTATAAACATTTTTTACATATTACATTTCGTTTCTGGCGGGGTGTTTTATTCCGAAATGTTGTATATTTCAAACGTTATGATTGGTCATCTATGAAACTGAAAGTAGAAATTTGCCTAATCAAAATAGGTTTTACATATCACTATTTTAAAGGAAAAAATCAATTAGTCTCAAAAACGTTTTTAGTGAAGTAAAATTTCACTATATCATTAAGCATATTTATTATTTTTATTTGTACTTTCGATTTAAAATTTGACTGAGTCATTTTACTGAATTAGAAAATTACATGTTTATATGACAAATACTGAATAAACTAGAACAAAAAAATGGTAAGCGTAGTAAACTTTTATTTGTTTCATTAACTGTTAATCTGCTACTGAAGCTCGATTTCGTCATGTTTTGGGGATAAAAATTAAAATGATGGACACTCATCACAATAAATTAATAATATTAATCAAAATAAAAAATAACATGACTTTATGAGAATGTCAAAGAGCTATTTAATATTAATTTATTGACACCTTGTTTAAATTAGTCCATTCAGTCTATCATTCTCATTTTTGGAAGAGGCCTGGGTGGCTCAATGAGTTAGGTCGTTGGATCTAACAACTCGTACAAGCCTATCACCAATACGGCGTGGGTTCGCGCCTGGCTTTGTAAATGACAAAAAAGGGTTCACTCGACTCGCAGCCGCAAGTGATAAAGTTTACCAGTTGCTTGCCCATGGTCGGTGGTTCTCTCCGGGTACTCCGGCTTCCTCCACCACTAAAACTGGTCGCCATGATATAGCTGAAATATTGTTGAAAGTGGCGTTAAAACACCAAAAACCAAATCATCAAATCATTTTTGGAAGTTTTACGTCCTGAAAATCACGGGGAAAACACATATTCAGTGTCACATGTACCATATTTCCCAAATATAGTACTTATTTTTTATATGCCCCCTTTTTGCTTTGAAATTCTTATACTCAATGCTCATTTTGAAATTCTTATACTCAATGCTCATTTCAATCACCAAACATGTCTATATTTCTACAGTCTGACCACATTGAACTTTCATTTTCATTTTATTAGAAGAAAAAATCATATTTTCAATAGAATTTCTTAATAAAATATAAATAACAATCACAGGCACTTGTCTCATATATATATTTGTTTACTATCCACATGCACAATTTGGTACATTTTGTATATATATGAGACAAGTGCCTGTGATAACAATGTAAATTACAAAATGCTTATTACAGATTTAACATGTTTAAATTTAATGAAATTACATTTTTATTTGTAATTTAGTTTGGTCGATTTGGAGGGAATATATTTGGACCTGAAATGGGAGGTATGGGAGGATTTAAACAAACATACAGATGTTACTCTGTCACAATGCTGGATAACAGAGAGGATGTAGAAAGGGGAGGCAAAAGTAAGTTTTATATGAAATTCTGTGCATGCTACATTGTATATATAGAGAAGTCTTTCTCATTTTGGAAGAACCAAATAATGATTTGTAGCTACTTTTAGCCACTCTTATGTACAAGTATACATGTACATGTACCTTGAGTAATAATCATGATTATAACAGTGTGGGAAACCATTTTTTTTCAAACACTCGCCAAATGGCGAGTTGACTGAAACAATTACTCGCCAAAATGAAATAGAGCTCGCCATGTTTGGCGAGTGACATTTTTTTTAAACTTGCCAACAAATACCAAATAAACAATACAGTATTTTTTTTTAAACTCGCCAACAAATACCAAATAAACAATACAGTAATGTTCAACAATTTAATTCGCAGATTTTGACAAGTCATTAACTTGGCCAAGAAGAATCAGCACTCTCTTAAGAACTGCGTTGATCTCTTCATCCTCAATTTCGTTGTCTTCATCTTTTAAGTTTTAATGCGCGGTATGAAACATGTATGGTAAACCCGGTTCCGAAACATATTTAACTTTATGTTTTCACTACGAATTCGTTTGAAATATTTCA
>MJUT01006608.1:146761-157574 GCA_002080005.1 Gigantidas platifrons | reverse complement strand
TACCTAACATCACTTAGTCATCACTTAGTCATATATCATATACCTAACATCACTTAGTCATCACTTAGTCATATATCATATACCTAACATCACTTAGTCATCACTTAGTCATATATCATATACCTAACATCACTTAGTCATAATATAAAGTAAGCACACAATACTATAGGAATATCTTTATTATGTTGTGATATGCAGTATAAGCATTTTGATGGAATTGGTATTTTAACCTCCATTGCCTGCAATTTAAGTCACAACTTTAACATCGCATAATTTCGTCATATGAAAATTTTAGGAAGAACATTTCCACACGTAATAACAGTGCAATCCGCATTCCTTTTAGCCTAACCGTAGTAAAAAAACAAGGATCTTTCTCCCGGATTTTTATCCCAAAATGCACCTTTTCTTGGAATGAGTGGATTCTTGCTGCTTCTCCGCGAAGTACGCAGCATTAAGTAAGAACAAACATTGGTTGACTTAGAATCAGAATAATGTGTAAGAGTGGAGCGACATGTCTACCCGCGGACTGTTTTAGAGTTAGCTACTAGCACCATAAAAATATGATATTGGTCTAGATGATATTGGTCTAGTACAAAGAGACCAATATCATCTTCATCTCAACGAATGGAGCTTGTTCTGACAATGACATAGATGACAAGTTGCTCATTTTGTGTTAAGCAACACTGACTTACTCATACTTACATCGTACAGGTATTCAGCTTGTAGTAAGTTTGGTAAGAGACAAATCACAGCTGTAAACTTATCCTACAACATAGTAAGTTTGGTAAGAGACATAACACAGCTGTAAACTTATCCTACAACATAGTAAGTTTGGTAAGACTTATCCTACAACATAATAAGTTTGGTAAGACTTATCCTACAACATAGTAAGTTTGGTAAGACTTATCCTACAACATAGTAAGTTTGGTAAGAGACAAAACACAGCTGTAAACTTATCCTACAACATAGTAAGTTTGATAAGAGACAAAACACAGCTGTAAACTTATCATACAGCATAGTAAGTTTGGTAAGAGACAAAACAGAGCTGTAAACTTATCCTACAACATAGTAAGTTTGGTAAGAGACAAAACACAGCTGTACACTTATCCTACAACATAGTAAGTTTGGTAAGAGACAAAACACAAATGTAAACTTATCCTACAACATAGCAACAGTTTTTAAAAGTTCATGTCTTAATATGCTGAATGTCAACACTGAAAAGCCACAGGCATATACTACTTACTCAGTTTATTTTTGTTTTAGGATTGTTTATTTTCAACTGTGGTAATGGACATTTATGATCATTTCTGATTGTCATTAATAACAGAGGCTACCTAGAGCCTGTATCGATCATCTGATGTATGCAGGCAATGAACCAAACAATTATGAAATTCCTGATGAGAAGTTTGATATCTGATCAGCTTCAAAATCACAAGCTGTTTTTGTGGTAGTAGTTATCTAGGATCTCAGATCGGCACCAATATAACAAGCTCCATAGAGGTCTACCCTAAAATCTGTTTTGCATGCTTTGGTTTACATAATTTCAAACGTTTCTGAAAAGAAGCTTTTTGTACATAGATTTCCTGTAAGACCGTGTGTTAAACTAAGTTCTCTGGTGGCGACCATCTGTGGTGTTTGATCGAACAACTAGCAGTAGATAACCCATTCTGGCATATGCTTACAAAAGCACAAGTTCAATATTCCAAGCGATTTCTGATGTTTTATTAATTCAAGACAATCAGAATGCACTACTGACCCTCACAGCCATTTTGAATTGTCTGCCAGCACTGAAGACTCAAAATTTGTAAACAGTGCTGTCAATATTAGTTCTAAGAGGCATATTTATTCTATTGATGATTTTTATTTTTTTAAATCTTTGCAGAAATCAGGCTAATTTTAAGGTAAACTTCAAATTATTTGGTTTTCCAACTTTACGACTTTGAGCGTACCTGATGAAGGTTGTTCCAGAAACGAGTCGTGCGCACTAAATTTGATATCTACGTTTTTATTTGCACATTAACAAATCATTAAAACTATAAGTATACAGATCAATCCGGTAAATATGCGATAGAACTGTTTATCAAAAAGAAGTTTTCTTTGTTTGAAATGATTTACCAGTATTATCTATTTTCAGTAACAGCGGTCAGGTTTTTGGCTGGCTGGATCTTTAGATACAATTTTGAAAGCATAACCCTAAGGATCACATAGGCCAAGTTTGGTTCAAAGCGGTAGATTTTCAGCTCATTTTTTTTATTTGCATATTTAACAAATAAACCTCCATCAAAATTACAAATTGGTATGATTCAGGTATGTCATTACTTATTTGATGTCTGTGAAATAAGAATGTGACACATATTTCATGATTCAGTATACGAGAAATATAATAAAACATTTTATTTAGTTTTAAAATTAAGGAGAATCAAGATTCCCATTGGATAATTCCTCTGACAGCAAATATTTAATTACATATGTAAAGCACGCAACCTATTTTTTTAAAAATAAATTTACATTGTATGTATACATAAAAGTTAATGAATATTGTGTTTATTTATGCAATAATCCAACTTATTACTTGATAGAACGCAGTCTTTCTTAAACATGTATTAGAACTCCAGTTTAAGGAGAAAGGATTATTCCACTCACTAACAGCACCAGACAGCTTCCTATTTAATAAGTTGAAATGATATTTTTTACAGGTCTATATTTTAAACAAGAATAATAACATGACAAAACAGACTATCATTTGAATTATATGTGGTTCTTCTGGAATAATTATATGTGGTTCTTCTGGAATAATTTTATGTGGTTCTTCTGGAATAATTATATGTGGTTCTTCTGGAATAATGATGTGGTTCTTCTGGAATAATTATATGTGATTCTTCTGGAATAGTTTTGAACATCTTAAAACTGTACAGGGTGTATATCATTTTCCCGGACACTTTTAGCAGTCGCATATACAACCATATGAACAAGAAATGACAATCAAACTCCATCTGGTGACATTCTTTTGTTTTAATATAAAAGCTTTCGAATCGAAATTATTTTTAAGCACGTGTTTGAATATAAAAAATGTTTCTTATTATATAACTAGTTCACCATGAGAACACCCCCCTCCTCCATTTTTTTCACACACACACCACCATCCTCCCTAATGTTTTATCATCATCATCATCATCATCATCATCATCATCATCGTCGTCGTCGTCATCATCATCATCATCATCATCATCATCGTCGTCGCCATCATCATCATCATCATCGTCGTCGTCGTCGTCATCAGCATCAGGGAAATGTAATCTTTTCTCGCCATGATATAGCTGAAAACGTTGCTCACATTTAAACAGAAATCACTCACCACAATATCCAGCAGACGATAATAACAATTATAATATGTAGCTGTAATATTAGTGTACTTACCATTTTGAAATATTTCCAAATGTTCACAAAATTATCCTGAATATTTTCCTAAGATTATTATGTGGCTAATGTTTGTCTCTATCTGTTATTATGGTGAACTTCATAAACTAGTAGTTAACTTCATATACTAGTAGTTAACTTCATATACTAGTAGTTAACTTCATATACTAGTAGTTAACTTCATAAACTAGTAGTTAATTTATCTAAGCATGATATGAAAAATCTTCTCACTTGTCCAATAGATCAGTTTTCGTTATTTTTGTCTGTTTTAGACGTATTCTGTGTAAGCCTATATGATATATGTGTATTGAGGATGTACCTCCGCCTGTATCCACTATCCTGTAGTTTAACAACAGCATTATAATTTGTATTGGTATTTTATACCCAGCAATATATTGAACTTATTAATTTCTGTAAAATCAATGTTCTATAATATCTATCACATTTTTAACTGAGATGATCGTTTGGTGACACATTACATTTTGTTTTAAATATTATAATATCAGAATAGGATATACATGCGATTCCGGATTCTATATTTTTATTATAAAAAACATGATGGTCCTTCTCGTCAGTGAAATGAAGAAGGGCGTGGTGGATAAATAACTTAAAAACAACATTGAATTGAATTATACGAGACCATCTCTTGGTATCTAACCGTTATTTGTAACTCATTCATGTTGATCCGCTATCAATCATCATTGAAAAAAAAAAAATTATGATAATTTTAGATATATTATGTCTATTCTCTGTTAATCGTGACCATTGTCACCATTTCTTATACAAATTTTTTCTATATCTATTACAGCTTCAATTTCATTATCAAGTTGTCAAGAATTCACAAATTTCATTTCATTCAAAAATTGTCCCCTAAGTCGCACATAAGATAAGAGACAAGATATTTTTCTTAACCAATCACGGTGCCCATAAAGAGCTGAATAATCTCAATGTACAACATACATATACAATCACCAACAAATATTCCAGTATTAATCTACTACACTTGTCCCATGTCTGTGTTTAGATTCTAGAGTTGTTCGTGATAACAATCAGTTTAAAATCCAGATACTGTTGTTCTTTCCTAGGTAAACACAAATTGCGACAGCAAAACCAGCGATTGAACAGTTATCTCCATAGTTTCATGTAATTACAGGGGCCATCGTGGACATGATATGGTAATTGCGCTGGTAATTGGATGTTTTATCTGCTCAAGTTATGTAATTTAGTGACTTGCGTCTTGTCAGTCGCTTTCCTCCATCAACAAATCTGACTGCCGCGATATAAGAGATAGGGGTGAGAGAACGTCTTGGATTGACGGGGTACTGGGTGTCAGAGGATGGAGGGAGAGAGGGATGTCATCACATGGCATTGTATTGCGTATTGAATACTTTTCAGAAGTTGAAGCGTTTCGAAAAGTATTTGTTATGAATTTTCGCTAGAAAGACAATGTGTTGATGAATGTACAATGTGTTTTGAAACGATTACCTAACACTTTAAATGTACGTCTGAATTTGTCATTATAAATACAGCCCCCTAAAATTGGAAAAAATATGATTTTTTTGCGTAAAATCGTGATTTTTCACACGAAATACCACAAAAATTTTCGCGCGATTATTTTAAGTCCGCCCCCTAACTTGAAATCCTGGATCCACCCCTGAGCTGTGTTATTGACCATAAATGACCAGATTGTCGCCGCCATGAAAACTTTTCTGTCGAGGAAAATTGTGGTAACAACAACAAAAATGTGACTCTTGTAGAATAAATATTTTCATTACATTAGAAAAACAGCAAGTACAAAAATGTACTAAATGTAAAACACCAAATACAATGATTAATTAATTCAGACAAAATTGAAACATTTTACAGCATAGTACAACTTACCGTTCTATCATATCATATCATTGTTTGTTTGTTTGTTTGTTTGTTTGATGGTGTTTAACGCCACTTTCAACAATATTTCAGTCATGTCGGGGGGTCAGTTTTATTGGTGGAGGAAACCGGAGTACCCGGAGAAAACCACCGACCTGTCGAAAGTCACTGATAAACTTTATCACATAATGTTGTACACATCGCCCTGGTCGAGATTCGAACTCACAACATCAGTGGTGACAGGCACTGATACGATCAAACCACGACGGCCCCTATCACTGTTGGGATTTGTTAAAATATATAATATAAAGTGTCAAAATGAGATTATGACGTGATTAGACTTTACTTATATAATATCTTTCAATATACAAATCCTTGACATAATGTAGTTTGATTTTTAAACATTTCAAACAAGAGAGGCAAATACAAACTAACGATGGATTATTTGATGCACACCAACATGACAATACAATGTAAATACTTTTAATGTCAATGAAGAATATCTTATGGGGGAGTAAAATCAATTTGAATTTAATACATGATTTCAATAGAATTCATATGAAAACTAATGTTGATTATACCCTACAAGAGAGTCAATCAGTCCAGTGAACCCTTAGTTCTGATAAACAATTGTTAATAATGATGTTTCATAAAAAAAAAATAGGTTAAACAACAGTTTTCCATCTTTCATGAACATGTAATGCCCAAGGCGAAGTCGATGGTTTTGAAGACAACACGATCCTGTCCTTTCTAATTCGTGACTTTTCTCTAGGTTTATAAAAAAGATTATAACATAACGTCCTTCTTTCGCTTTGTAGACAAATGAGCGATTTATCGATGGTATAATCTCATTCGTACATGCGCCGATGGTATAATCTCATTCGCACATGCGCTGGTGAACATGACTGATTTTTCCATTGGCAGCATAAATTGTGTGCAACATTTCCCGCAAACGTGAATACAAATTACCGTCTTCCAATCAAAGTATACTACCGTATATGTACTCTTAGACATATCAGAATCGAAATAAATCATGGAAGCCAGAATGTGTTTTGAGCTTTAACATGGATTGGCGGATGTTAGTAAAGCCTCTGGCTCGGTATAAAATACTAATATCCGCCAATCCATGTTAAAACTCGAAACACATTCGGGCTTCTATGATTTATGTCTTAAGTAACACAACAGTTGTCACTAGTGGAGCAGGAACTATTTATCCTTCTGGTGTGTCGAAGTTCATACTGGTTTTTAGTTGTTCACGTCAATTTACATGTTTTTAGTTTGGTGTTGTGAAGTCCACTACGATTTCTGTGTAAAACATGTATGTACTTGATTACAACATTATGTGATAAAGTTTGTCAATTGCTTACAGCAGATGGTGGTTTTCTCTGGATTCCTCCAACAATAAAAATAAAACGGATCGCTACCATATAATTTAAATATTGTTGTAAGTGGCATGAAACACTATAAACCTAACCTGTGTTAAAACGATATTTGGTTGGTCTTTTCTCCCATTTGTTTTGTTGGGATTCATGTTATATTTGTTATTTGTATTTATTCATGCATACTGGTGTCCAATACGATTTCCAGATCACGATGTTCGTGTCCTTGAACAGTAACACGATGGGTGTTATCAGTTGACCTTTACAGAGGGTTTGTGTTTGCTTAATCTTTAGTTTTTTGTGAACTGTTTTGTTAAATTGTCCTTTTTCTTTTGGTCTTTGTATTGTCTGTCCTTTGAATTAATTCTGATTATCCCTTTGATATCTTCAAACTTTTCATTAATTCCAGTGTTTTGACAGAAACGTCTCTTCTCATAAATGAATGTTTGTTTTATGCTCTTTTCACCATTTTCTACCTTTCGAGCCAGTCATGTTGGTAGCGGAAACTCCCATGTTCAACTAGAAAAATAGTTAAACATCAGCAGATGTACAATTCAAGCATGACTCTCTGAACTGGGCCCTACCTATACACCAATTGCAAAAGGATAATGGTTATCATAGATGACAGATTATGGTAACCACATAACCCTCTTCTTTCATGAATTTAATACATTCTCTAGACCAATCCAAATTGCTATGCCATGTAAATATGATTAACTCAGAGTTGTTATTTTAATATGACTTTATTAATGAAATTTTACACTATCAATAGGGTTACACTAAGGAGCATTCATCTGAACACATAACTTTTCATAAAAAATTATCAATCTTTCCATACCCTTTTAAACAGTTAAAATCCACACTACAAACTTCACACATGATTGATTTACATAAACATCAGATATATATCATATGTACAGAAAACAAAACAAAAATCTTACAATTGTATTAAATGATATATCATTAGAGTTCATACCCTTATGTTCCTAGACTTTGTGGCTTAAGTACACCCATTCATTTTCAACTTCAAATATAATGTTTTGAAATGATCAATCAAGATGTGACAATAACCTATGAACATCTTGTACTACACTCACATCTGCTAAAATTAAACATGAAATGATGCAGATGTAAATGAACAATCTACCCGAAACTGATAAAAATGAAAACATTCAGGAACACATTAATTACTGCACATCTCACAGCCATCGTGAATTTTTAAATGATTTGATTATGACTTGTGCCGCAAATTGTCTCTGAGATGCCCCCCTTAATCTGCATCAATAAAATGTTAGAAAGGCATGAATCCTATGTTAATGTAGACAAGAATAGCATACACTAGGTTATTAATGCCCATATCAAAGTGACTGTGCACGTGAGACATCTTGGTCTGCATCAATTAGATGTTTGAAAGATAACAATCATTATATATATGTTCATACATAGACAAAAATAGCACACACTAGGTTATTAATGCCCAAATCAGTGACTGTGCATGTGAGACATCTTGGTCTGCATCAATTAGATGTTTGAAAGATAACAATCATTATATATATGTTCATACATAGACAAAAATAGCACACACTAGGTTATTAATGCCCAAATCAAAGTGACTGTGCATGTGAGACATCTTGGTCTGCATCAATTAGATGTTTGAAAGATAACAATCCTATATATATATATATGTTTATGTAGACAAGAATAGCGCACACTAGGTTATTAATGCCCGATCCAAAGTGTCTGTGAGATGTCTTGGTCTGCATGAATTAGAAGTTTGAAAGGCATGAATCCTGTGGTAATGCAGACAAGAATACCACACACTATGTTATTGATACTCAAATCAAAGTGACTGTAAAAATATTTCAAAACTAGAATTGTATATATTTTGTCCCATTTGGAAATTGGAATGACATTTTATTTGGGTGAAGAACATCTAAATGAACAAAAAAAAAAAAAAAAAATGCAGTAAATGAACATTTTCTTCAATAGAAATTGGACATATTATTCCAATTTAAAAAAATCAGTGATCAACTGTGAAAACTTCATATTTAATTGAGATCATTTAAAACTGAGATTCACACATCTAACTTAAAATGGCCTAAATGCAACAAAAATTACATTGACACCTTCAACTAAAGTCAATATAGGTGGCCATTTTGTATTTTGTTTTTTCAAAGGTCTATCTAATGACCATTCATTTAGAGATTCCTTTGTTTAGAAAATATGATTCATAGAGTCACTTGTTATATACGTGTCAACAATAGCCATCATGGATTTCTGAACAGAACTAAATTTGCTTTCAATTGGTCAAGTTTTCTACGAGAATAGATTGAAATATGAAAAGTTTATACACGATAACAGATATAAAGTGACAATAGCTTACATATTCAAAATGGTTAGATGAGCTAAAAATGTTTTGCATGTACAAACAAACATTGCACAAATACAACATAAAATATACAACAATATCAATACCATCAGCAGATCTTAATGTGGAAATAACAAATAACAACATATTTGAATCCAAAAAAATATTTTATACAAATCAATAAAAATGTTACATTTGGTTTCTAAAAATTGTTAATAAATAAACTATACTATCAAAAATATACAGCTACCAAAATATTATAATGTAAAAAAAAGAGAAGAGATTCAACTTCATTTGAAAAATGTATAGCACACTTTGATCTTTCTCAAAATGATTCCAAAAAATATGATTAGAATAAGATTTTTGAGCTGACAAATGTTTGTTCTCCTTTTACGAGATTTGAAATGACTTTTGATACACTATAGTATCAATCACTCAGTGCCCTTGATCACACTATAGTATCAATCACTCAGTGCCCTAGATCACACTATAGTATCAATCACTCAGTGCCCTAGATCACACTATAGTATCAATCACTCAGTGCCCTTGATCACATCTACTATATAAAATTAAAGCTTCAACAGTCAAAGTGCTACCTTGTCTCTTGAGGCAAATCTAGGGATAGACATAAGACATGTGCTTAAGCATATGTAGATGATGCACATATATATATATATACATACACGGACAAACATGCTTTAGTGACCAACTCCATTAAGCAATAACTTGAATTATGTGACCTTAATTTTCATTTCCCTTCACAGTGCAATTCATATTAGTTAAACCTGTATTGAGCGACCACCTGTCTTATGTGACCTTATTTCAATGTTCCGTTGGATGGTCACATAAGACAGGTTTTACTGTATACATATATATATAATGAACAACATGAAGCATTGATCTGAAATATGTTTAAAAAACATGGAAAATCAAATATATGAAAGATGTAACGACAGAGCATTAATGATACATAAAAAATAAAATAATGAATGCTTTAGATTACAAAGGCATAAAACATGTTCAATATGTGAGGGAGATACACTGTAAAGTCTAAGGGGGAAACGATTCACCGTATGTACCGAAATCGCGATTATTTTGGGGACGGTTCGGTTCACGATACGTTGAGGCCGCTTACGATACAAACGATATGATGATCATTTTAACTTCTGTTTTCTTCTTTCGGTGATCACTTAATTAATATTTTGAGAAAAGTGAATTGATTAATTTACGCTTTTAAAATTAATTAATCAAATATTTATAATTTCTGCTAGTACGTAAGCGATCTCATATGAAAAAAAAAAAAAACATGGCAGCACCCATGTCGAGTGAAGGAATATTTACAGTTTCCTATAAAATGTATCGTTTGTGGAAAAAGTGTATCGTTACACCCCTAGTAAAATCATAAGATTCCCTGTAAGGTCATAGTAGTGGTTGTCATGGAACACATTAGACAACACAAATCTCTGATTTCATCATCACTATATATAGATTTATTGATCTTCATCTTATTACAGCATTCTTTGGTAACCATATTTGATAAATTACAGTTTTCAGAATCCCCCTTCTCCTCCACTTCAAAAACAATCCACAGAACAAAAATTGGTATATGGCACCATAAAGTCCTGAATTTGTAAGTCCATTAGGTACATACAACTAAAATTCTATACAGCATAAACATTGATTAAAATAGGAAGTCATACACTAGAGAGGAATAAATGTAAGGTCTGTTTGTGTTAAAATTCTATACAGCATAAACATTGATTAAAATAGGAAGTCATAC
>MJUT01006608.1:127923-143794 GCA_002080005.1 Gigantidas platifrons | reverse complement strand
AGGTTAAGAGCCAAATGCTATTTGACAATACCAGTATCAGTTTGAATTTCAATATAAAAAAAATTATTTTATAACATGAAATTTACAAAAAGAATTATTACAAAATGGAAAATTTAGGTTTAAAAATTTTCTCATTGCATTATATTTTATTGGTTGTGCAGAATTGACATTTTTTAGCAAAAATTATCACAGCTGCTAATTCATTAAAGATATTGTCTTTTTATATGTTTATTGAGTACCTAGAATATGCAAAAAAAAAAGATCTCAGGTCAAATTCCATTCATAAAATTGATTTAGTCAATAATGAGGAAAAAATATCCTCCTTTTAGGCAGTGATTGCAAAACATATAACTTGTTTTTATGATAAAATGAAATTAAAACATGATTTTAAATAAATATAGTTCTCTACATCTATAATATCTGTTTTGAACAGCAATTTTTGTCTCCCACTAATTTAAATAATATCTTTACAACTAATGATCACCAATTTCAGAAATATTTTTTTACAGATACGTTATGGCTCTGCAATTTAATCTATGTTTGAAATAACTTCCTTCTTCAGAAAAATTGATGCTCAATATATGAGGTACCGTATTTTACGGACGATAGGTCGATATTTTTTTCCTCAACACGATGGCTTCGACCTATCGTCCACATCGACCTATACAAGGATGAAGTTGAAAAATCTGGAATCCCTAAAAAAAAATCTCGATAAAAATGACGATTTTGTTGACAGTATACCTTTATTTTGCTGTAGGTTTTTTTCCTGAATAAGAAGACTGAAATTATCGATGTTCTTGGTGTTATTTTTTTTTTAATTAAAGCAATAAAAATATACTAACACTAACAGGGGGTGCATTTCCGGGAATAAAATGTTCAACATCCGAAAAAAAATATCAATATTCAATGATCGAAAAATGAAGTGTTAACGAAAATCAGTTCAATATTGTATTGTATAATAAAAAATTATATACTATAAAAAATGTATGTTGTTGAAAAAAAAATCACAGGGTGGATCGTTTATAAAATTATTATCACAAAATATCTAAATATAGCTATAGGCCTATAGCTTTCCATCAAACACGAGGAGTACCGAACACGAGCATGCGCACAAGGTTGTAGTAAAACATGGCGGTTGCAATATTATATCTCACAATACACGTGGTGAACAAGCTTTTTATACTAAATGTACTGGAAAATAATTATCGATTTCGTTAAACTATAATGTTCTACACTTGAATTGGTCAATTAGGAACAAATAAAATAATCACCATGAGATAATCAACACAGGTGAACCTCTGTCGGCACTTATCCTGATCAGCTGATTGAAAATTTACTGGACCGAGACAATCACATAAATTGTGTACTAATAATTGAACACAGTTTAAAGGTGTGTCAATAAAACTGCACAAGGTGATACATTGTTTTNGTCATAAAAAAACACACAAACATAAGTTTAAAAACAAAATTTTATTTAATTTAACTTTCATAATTATTTCTTTTATGACACATAAGAATAGTATTCTTGAATTAATACTTGCATATACTTGCAGAAGAACGTTATAGGACAACTGTTTACCGATGTAAAAAAAAAAAAAAAAANTTCGATGTGACGATATTTACCCAAGTTGTCATCGGCATCCTCGACCTATGGAATGCTTCGACCTATCTTAGTATTCCCCAAAAATTTTAGCCGAAAGGCAGCAATTCGACCTATCGTCCCCATCGACCTATAGTCCGTAAAATACGGTATATGAAAATATGAATAATAATATTTACAAGAAAGCTTTGGTGACCTTTCAACTTTCTGTCTCCTGTGCTACAACATAACAAGCCTTCTGTCCCAGTTGAGTAAAGTTTGCTGTAAAAGAAAGACAAACAATATATTTGATGATAGAACACATATTCTTAACATCATCAACAAGAAATGTGTGCATCACAAAATACTCCCGTCTATATAAATTATCAAATGGTATAATGGTAATGACCCCAAAATAAATAGGGTTCTTCCCCTTCCACAGGGGAATGATGTGGCCAAGTTTGGTAAAGATCCAATATACAGAACTAAAGTTATCGTGCGGAAACGACCCTGTTGTCAAAATTTTTATTTATAGTAACAGTGACCTTGACCTTTGACCCCAAAATAAATAGGGTTCTTCCCCTTCCACAGGGGAATCATGTGGCCAAGTTTGTTAAAGATCCAATATACAGAACTAAAGTTATCGTGTGGAAACGACCCTGTTGTCAAAAATTCTATTTATAGTAACGGTGACATTGACCTTTGACCTAATGACCCCAAAATAAATAAGGTTCTTCCCCTTACACAGGGAAATCATGTGGCCA
Source organism: Gigantidas platifrons (assembly GCA_002080005.1). Taxonomy (NCBI): domain Eukaryota; kingdom Metazoa; phylum Mollusca; class Bivalvia; order Mytilida; family Modiolidae; genus Gigantidas; species Gigantidas platifrons. The sequence goes on along the minus strand of MJUT01006608.1, from coordinate 141,451 downwards.
AGTTTGGTAAAGATCCAATATACAGATCTAAAGTTATCGTGCGGAAACGACCCTGTTGTCAAAAATTATATTTATAGTAATGGTGACCTTGACCTTTGACCTAATGACCTGAAAATAAATAGGGTTCTTCCCCTTCCACAGGGGAATAATGTGGCCAAGTTTGGTAAAGATCCAATATACAGAACTAAAGTTATTGTGCGGAAACCTGTGTGGACGCCCGCCCGCCATACCCAATCACATAATACGGCCCGTCTCGAGACGGGCATATAAAAACAATCCTTGTTATGTTAAATGAGAAGAACTTGTAATTAACCCATTTTCAAGTCTCTGATGGTGAAATAAGTTTGTAAATCCACCCTGAGGCTCACAATGAGCAAGTGTCATGTACCTGGATAGTCATGCATGAGGTTCAAACAGCTTTTTATTCATATTGCCATTGCCCTTGATGATGGCATGGTTTGGTTTTGGTTTTATGGTGTTTAACACCACTTTCAACTGTATTTCTGTTATATCGTGGCGGACAACGGAGTACCCGGAGAAAACCACAGACCTGTTGCAAGTAACTGACAAACTTTATCACATAATGTTGTATCGAGTACATCTCGCATTAGCGGGTTGGAACTCACAACTTTAGTGGTGATAAGCACTGAATGCACAGGTAGTTGTAAAACCAACTACCATACGATAACGGCCATGACGGCCCCATGTCCTTGAAGAAAGTCCTATCGGATACCATGTTATATTATGCCAGCTGTCTTGGATATCCAGACCACATAAAAAATGAAACTTTACCCTTTTAGGAAAGGTTAACTAAAAACTGACAATAAAAGTAACTGGAGTTATTTAGGTTTTAGGAAAGGTTAACTAAAATCTGACAATAAAAGTAACTGGAGTTATTTAGGACAACAAACACTAAATAAAATTGTTACTTTTTTCAATTTGAGTTGTCTTTCTTTGGTTAACACTGAATATATTATCTGCTATGGTAATGTTAAAATGGAGCTATTCATAAATCTACTGTGGTAATGATAAAATGGAGCTATTCATTAACCAATCAGAAGAAACATTAACCTATTCATTAACCAATCAGATTACACCATTTAATCATTACGCTGTCATTAACTCTGATACAAGCCAATGATAGATTTCCAATATGGTCTTTTTTATGTTCAATGACTTGAGGCCAGAGGTAGATGTTCCTTTTGTTGATATTGGTGATATTGTTGACAATCACTGTTTAAACATTTTTCCATAATCATTGTAAGAATTTTATTTATTGATTTATGTCTTAAATCAAAGACTTTTAAAATATTTAGATTTCCAGTTTTTCAACTTTGAGCGTGTACCTGATGAATGTTATTCTAAAAACGTGTCGTGTGCACCAAATCTACGTTTTTATTAAAGCTGTCAAATATAAAATTAAGTTTTGTTTGACAGATTACTGTTCTGAGAAACCAAAACTTAAGTGTTCTAAAAAAAAACTTTAGCGAAAGTAGCAAATTACAAAGCTTTGATATAATCGACTACAAATTAAAACTGACCAATGAACTCCTTGATAGACTTTGGTTTGCTCTTCCATTTGACAAAGATTACATAGACTGGTAATCCTGATAGAACCATCAGCAGTGCCGAGCCTGTCTGCTCGGTAGCAGCATACAATGGTATTACCAGTAAAAATATCACACAGATCAGAAAAGTTATAGGTATAACCAGTGGGAACTGAAATAGGAATAAAATAATTAACTAGACTTGTCAGTGAAAATTATACAAAACATGTCTTGTCAAAATTGATGGGGCAAAATAATAATGTTGGTAGGACCTAAAATCTCCTGATATTTACTTTACTTTTCAGACCTGTAATCACTGACTGCATCGGTGGTGTAATGGTTAGCATGCTTGCCTCTAGTGTGGTAGATCGTGGGTTCATCGGTGGTGTAATAGTTAGCATGCTTGCCTCTAGTGTGGTAGAACGTGGGTTCATCTGTGGTGTAATGGTTAGCATGCTTGCCTCGAGTGTGGTAGATCGTGGGTTCATCGGTGGTGTAATGGTTAGCATGCTTGCCTCTAGTGTGGTAGATCGTGGGTTCATCGGTGGTGTAATGGTTAGCATGCTTGCCTCTAGTGTGGTAGATCGTGGGTTCATCTGTGGTGTAATGGTTAGCATGCTTGCCTTGAGTGTGGTAGATCGTGGGTTCGTGCTCAAGTCGGGTCAAACCAAAAACTATATCGTATTTATTGCTTCTCCGCTAAGCAAGCATCATTAAGGAGAAAGAGCAAAGACTGGTTGGCTCGAAATCAGAATAATGTGTGTGAGTGAAGCAACATGTCTATCAGCGGACTATTGTTTCAATGAGCTAGCACAATAAAAATCCAACTCAGTGTGTTGGTCTAGTACAAAGTGGACCTCATCATCATTTCATTGAAAATTAACTTGTTCTCAGCATGATATAACAGAAAAATTGCTAAATTGGGTGTTAAACAACAATCACTCACTCACTGTAATCACCGACCTTCTAACAGTTGTCTTCAATTTGTTCAATACATTAATACCTCCGTTTCCAGTCTTTTGTTTTTAAATCTAGATTATTTGCTAAATTTGTACATCCCACGTGAATAGAGGATACGATTTTATATCAAACTTACTTATGTTTGGAACCCAATTCACAAACTATTGTATACAGTTATACACTTGGGGGACAACACTGTCAAACATTTTATGTAAGGTTATATCTCAAGTAATTCCAGATTTCAATTTCCATGCTGAGAATTTAGAATTATTCCTCCCTAACCCCACCTTAGTATTAGGTGTTGATATATGTTATGATTTTAAACTTTAATTTTAAAAACGACATACCTTGATGGGTCGGTGCATTTCTGGTTTGGTGTACCGTAAGTACAGTAAGGCTACTATAGACATGCCTACAGACAACCACTGTACAAAACTCATGTAATTGATGAGGAAGAACACGTCATCCGACACCAACATCAATAAAGAAAGACCTCCCTGTAAACATAAAACATAAAACTAATTACTGACACTGTCAAATAAAAGACCTCTATGTAAACATAAAACCAATTACTGTCACTGTCAAATATCTACTGCCATCTTTTAATTCGTGTATTTCTTATTTTTCATAATAATTTGAGTTTTGTTAATCTTTTTTTTTACATGAGATTAGGAGAAAATGTAATTTCTTTTTATTATACATTCATGTTTTTTGAGAAAAAAAATCTGAGATCTGCAGTCAACTTCTTCTGGATGCCTTTAATTATCTTCTTGCTGTCAAGAATGCTTCAAGTCATTTTGAAATCATAAAGGAAAACTTTAACATAAAGGGACATTACTCACTAACACTTTTCTACAAATTATAAAAGGACATTACTCAGTAACATTTTTCTACAAATTATAAGGGGACATAACTCAGAAATTTGTCAATTTCATTCTGAATAATGCAATAATATGGAACAACATAAAACAAATGAATATTTACCAATTTATTAATTTTTTTTGCAAATATGTATTATTAATATTAATGGTGTAAAACAATTCTTACGGTAAACAACATGGCAGGCATTGGTGTTCTCTTTTCAATGTGAATCATAGATAGAAAATCAGGAAGATGACCTTGTCTTGCTCCAACGAAGAATAATCTATAAATAAAAAATATAGAAATTTTAAACAATATTCCTGTAAATATTTATTAAAAATAGAAAAATGAAGTAAATTTTATGGTTTCAGCATTTGTTTTGAATTATGATTTTTTAAAAGTGAATAAAACTACTGACACAAGTTTATACCCAGTACATGTACTATATTGGATCAAGTTAACCTGGTATTATAGTGGTTAATAATAAATGGTTCTGATAAACGAGTATTAAAGTGACTTCGTTCCAGATTACTTGATATTAATGTGACCTAGTTTCAGTATAAAACTGACACAAGCATTAAATCATTGTCCATGCAGTAAACAAGTGTAGGTGCATGTTTGGGCATGCACAATTTTTGTGACTTTCTATATTTTGTGGTTCTTTATGATTAAAAAAAAAGATTTCAAACAGCTTAAGAAATTTTTCCAATAAGACATCTTATTCTAATGGTATGTCAAGCTTCATTTACAAATAAAAAAATTTAATTCTAAATATTAAAGCATAGCCATAATCATGATAATCAAAAACATCACAATATACTTAAAAAAAATAATGTTTTATTTAAAGAAACATGAATATGTATGAACTCTGTAGTGTGTTTAGTACCAGTCACATCTACATTCTAATAGCAGACATATAAAACAATGAAATCTTAATTCATTTTAATATTGGAGCTGCCGTGGTCGTGATCATATGGTAGTTGGATTTACAATGACCTGTGCAATCAGTGTCTATCATCACTTATGGTGTGAGTTAGAAACCCGTTTATGGCGAGCCGTACTCGATATAACATTATGTGATCAAGTTTGTCAGTGACTTATGACAGGTCGATGGTTTTTTCCGGTTTCATCCATCAATAAAACTGACCACCACGATATGACTGAAATATTGTTGAAAGTAGCATTAAAATTCATACACCAACCAAATCATTTTAACATTAAATTGGCTAAATGCCAAATTTTTAGCAATGAAAAGTTTGGTCTAAATGATTTTTCATAGACTTGTAGATATTGACTTTGCTATTGTTGTAACTTTTTGTTGACCATGTTGATAAATATCCTAAAATCTTTTTAAAAATTATCTTTTATTTACCTTCCTGATGTGAAGAGTAGACCATTCACACCTCCAAAGGTAGAGAGTGATACAAAGACTGGCACCATCCATGCCATGACACCAAATACTTTGTCTCCAAAGGTCTACAATTAAAAAAAGTATATTAATCAAAAATACTGTGATTTGTCTATTGCTTTAAATAGTAACTTTATGTAATCTATTGATGAAAATGATTAAAACATAAAAATATCTGTTAATCTATTTCTAAACAAAGTCTTGTATACATTTTCTTTAAAATGGTAGTTGGATTTATAACTACCTATGCAATCAGTTCCTATAACCACGAATGTTGTGAGTTCGAATCGCGATCAGGCGAGGTGTACTCGATACAACATTATGTGATAAAGTTTGTCTGTGACATGTGGAAGGTCTGTGGTTTTCTCCGGGTACTCCGGTTTCCCCTACCAATAAAACTGATCGCCACTATACAACTGAAATATTGTCAAAGTGGTGTTAAACACCATAGCCCTAACCCTTTAAAATGTATAGTGTACACAGCAAATACAAACACATGTAGTATAAAATTAGTCCCTTGAATACAACGGAAAGTTGCCGTCAAAAAACACATAACATAAGACAACCTATTTATAATCTTTGTCCATAATATTCTTCAAAAGATTTTGGGTCTTTGGGTGTATAGAAAACACATGCAAAATCCACTGCAAGCATTAATAAATCAAAATATGAAATATTATTTTGCTGGTAGACTTAACAATGACATTGTTAATGTGCAATTGTTCAAAATCAAATGCTATTTTTATAAAGGGTCAGATAGCTAATATTTCAATTGGTGATAAAACTAGACTGAAGCATGCCTGCACACAGCACCAGAGGTTTAAGTGCAATCAATGATTTGTTACTCATACATTTGCTGTGTCTGAAGACATATATGATGCTCCCATGAAAATTCCTGATATATGTGCATATTTGAAAAATATTCAATATTTGTACGAGGCTTAGAAATGGAAAAAAATGAAATACACACAAAAGAATATTTTTACATCATATTTTGAGAAAAAAATTGCTAATTTCATAATTGGCCAAAAAAGTGCAATGCTTCTAACCAGTGGTAGATATAGTTAAATAACTGAGTGAAAACACAGCATGTCATGCTGCTTCCAGTCATAAAATAATGATTTATATTTCATTACTTACAACAGCGACAGCGTTAGACAACATCATTTCTGGTGGAGAAATTATTGTCATGTAGGCAACATTGGCCATTACATATACAAAAGTCACAATAGGGATAGAGATATAAATAGCTCTTGGTAAATTTCTGAAATAAAAAAAGACAAAAATAATGAGTCAAAAGTTATTTTTAAAGACAAAAAATCTTGTTTTTAGAAAAACTTACAACAGCAACAGCATTTGAATCTAACATCTCTTGTGGTGATATTATTGTCATGTATGCTACATTGGACATTATATATACAAAACTGACAATAGGTATAGAAATATAGATGGCCCTCGGTAAATTTCTGAAATTATAAGAGCAATATTAATCTTCAAATAATGTACAGTAAGATACACCTTTAATCAATGTGTTGCTCAATCTTCAGTTTTTCGTGTAGTTATTTGTAGATCATTGGTTGTCCCTTTGTCATTTTTCTTTTGGCCATGACATTGTCAGTTCTTCTTTTGGCCATGACATTGTCAGTTCTTCTTTTGGCCATGACATTGTCAGTTTTTCTTTTGGCCATGACATTGTCAGTTCTTCTTTTGGCCATAACATTGTCAGTTCTTCTTTTGGCCATGACATTGTCAGTTTTTCTTTTGGCCATGACATTGTCAGTTCTTCTTTGATTTCAGGCTTTTGATTACTTCTTTGGTATCTTCATATTTCATGACAATATATCTTTAAAAGATTCTTGTTACAACAGGCAGATTGAAACAATATTTTGATCTTCGATTAAACCCAATAAATCTATTAAATGTTTTTAAACCCTATATCTAGTAAAGGCTGTACACAATGTGTATCCCACACAATACATCATATTCAGTCACCTTCATTATCCAAATAGCTAGTTTGTTGTGCAAGCTTTAGTTTTCTGTGTAGTGTTTTGTAGATTATTGTTTCTTCTTTTTTCCTTATTTTTACCATTGTCTTTTTTGTCCTTCTATTTACGACTTCTATTTATCCCTTTGGTTGCTTTAAACTTTTCATACTGATAATTGCACTTTCATAATTTTAACACAAAATAACGTTGATGTAAGTGCACATGCATTGAAATCTATTATTAAACGTATTTATAAATCAAAAGAATACTTTCAGCCATTTTCGCTTTATTTGTACTGGTACATTTGACCTACATATCAAAGAAAACATTTGACCTACATAGCAAATAAAACATCTGACGTACATATCAAATAAAACATTTGACTTATATATCAAATGAGACATCAATAGACTTAATTGATACATCTGACTCAAACAGCCTCTTTATATGTTTTTGATTGCACTTATTTTAAAAATATTTGATTCAAGATAAATTACAAATAAAAGAAACATGTTCACACTTTTTAACATCTTCAATAATAAATTTAAAACCCCCAACGAAGAACACCACCAAGATATCCATCTATAGCTTGTAAATAAATCTTCTTTGAATCTTTGTCTGTGCACTGACACACATAAAAGAGAGGTAACTCTTAAATTCTTGATGAAAAGTCATATTTTTCAAATCTTAAGTTTCTGTGTAAAATATCATCATACAATTGTGCATGAATAACTCATTTCATTCAATATATCAAGTCAATTGATGGCATAAAAAGTAACGTAAGCAGTCTTTATAAACAGCTATTGATATGTATTTATGATTTATTGTTAAAGATAACTCAATCTTAAAGAATATTATATAAACAGTAGTTCCTCTCTAGAAAAGGTCAGCCCTCTTATAAGACCAGATTTCAGATACAACAAGATAGTAAAATACCTCTAAATTGTCCCCTTCAAGAGAGGTCACCCCATCACAGAAGATGTGGTCTTGTAAGAGGGGGTCTACAGTATCCATTAAAATATATTTTTTTCTTCAATCTGGTACAAATAATTAAAAGTACACAAGAACGAAAATCTACTTGAAACTTTTCTAAAAACCAAAAGTAAAGAAACAATGATTTTATTGCTGTTCATTTTTATTATTTTTCACAATGTACTGTTATATTTACCCTAGCTATAGACCTATATATTAAATGATACATTAAAAAAACTAATTTTATGCATCTGTAATAACCTCTTTATTTATTTTTACTCCAGTTATTTTAAATGTTAATGACTGCACTTATTTTTATACATATAATATATGATTGCCTAATCATATAATACATATATTTTTGTGCTACAGTAATTCATCAAATTTTAGTGATCTTTGGGCCACTGTTAAGTTTTATCCCTGTGAGTTGATTCACCATTTATGAAATGAAATAAGTTTTTTTAAGTTTCTCATGGTCAAAAGTTTTCTCATTCAGTTTGTCTAGATCTATATATTAAAGTACAAATGTACTTACTTGTATGGATCAATCATTTCTTCTGTAACAAAATTTAAGAAATTCCTGAAAAAAAAAAGAGTAAATAAATTAATAGGTACTAATATTAACATTGATATAAACAGTCCTTTATTACAGTCATATTAACATTGATATAAACAGTCCTTTATTACAGTCATATTAACATTGATATAAACAGTCCTTTATTACAGTCATATTAACATTGATATAAACAGTCCTTTATTACAGTCATATTGATATAAACAGTCCTTTATTACAGTCATATTAACATTGATATAAACAGTCCTTTATTACAGTCATATTAACATTGATTTATTTCATATCAGTTCTAAATTCGAGTTTCCCATTGGTGTAGACATGGTCATGTGTCATTCAGTAATCTGTGGTAAAGAAATCTACCAGTCATTAACATGATAATGCCCGCTCCAGATTTTACTTTTGGAGTTGTGTCCCTTTTTTAAAATGCAAGGGAGACCGTGCATGCGCAGTGAACTGTTGTCAATGTAAACTAACATGCCTGATTTGCGGAACTGTCAAATGTAGACACAAGATGAAATTCTCCACAGCAATACTCGCTTAGTACGAAACAATCTACCAAATTTTCAATAGCGACTTTTCACGAGTACTGCATGACAAGAAAATATTACCAAACCATCGTTGCTGTGGATCTTTTACCAGATTCTGCCTTGGACAGTTTATTGGAGAGTTTTTATGCAGAAGTCAGAAATAAAAATGGTGGAAAGTACTCAGTCCAAACATTAAGATCTATTAGAGCAGAAATACAGAGGTAAGAAAAATCTCCACCAGAATTTAATAAAAAATCAATGCAATGCTACGTGTTTAACCCTTTGACTTTTATGTCTCTTGAAAAAGAAATTTACGTTTATTTTCTTTAAGAATAAGTTAGACAAATACATTATAGCGCTTAGATTGCAAAATTGGAAGTCAGATACAGATATTTCACATATAAGACTCTTGAAAATTAAAAAGAAACGGTTAGTAACGGCACAATGCTGTAAAAATGACGTCATGAAATAAATGACATCACATTGCTGAAAGGATCATAACGTCAGGAAAAATACCACACACTATATGTTTCAAAATAAGAATATTGTTCAAAAGTGAGGATACATGTATTAAATGTGTATCATTTGTCGTCTGTTGTCAAACTACGTCATTTGCTGTCCATCGGCAATAAACAACATGCATATGTACTAAAATGGGCAACATTATTTAGAAAGCGTTATTTCCTTCAATGAAATAAAAATAATAGTTACTTATGCATAGGGCATTATATTATCGTGATTTATAGACTACCCTTGGGACAGTAGTATTGACTTCAACACTGATAATGCCCTCGCCTGCGGCTCAGGCATTATCATTGTTTCAGTCAATACTACTGTCCCTTGGGCAGTCTATAAATCACGATAATGCCCTATACATAAGTAACTATTATATAAATAAACAGTCCTTTATTACAGTCATATTAACATTGATATAAACAGTCCTTTATTACAGTCATATTAACATTGATATAAACAGTCCTTTATTACAGTCATGTCATGGTGGTTATTGTATGGTAGTTGAATGTACAACTACCTATGTAATCAGTGCCTATCACCACTAATGTTGTGAGTTTGAATCCTGATCAGTCAAGGTGTACTCGATATAACATTATGTGATAATAAAGTTTGTCAGTGACTTGCAGAAGGTCTGTGGTTTTCTCTGAGTACTATGGTATCCTTCCCCAATAAAACTAACCGCCACGATATAATTGAAATATTGTTGAAAGTGGCATTAAACACCATAACCCTCACCCTATTACAGTCAATTGCTAAACCAAAGAGAACACTTTTAAGAAATGGTTAAATTTTTTTTTTAATTATATTTCACTGTTTGTTCAGAATAATTTGAATACTCTTCTGTATCACCCTACTCTGTAACAAGACCTAGTTTAATTTGATTAAACACATGCTGATTAGAAGGTAACCTAGTAATTCTTTTTTAAACTAGAGGCTCACCCGAGTCTATATCCCTCACATGTTTATTTCAGAATTTGAATTCATAAATGCTTAAGTTACAGTCTTCAAATAAATAGTATATTTATATATATTGCCTTTGTAAATGTTATTGACTTCTAAAATTTGCACCTGTAAAATAACCTGCTATGAATTTAAGAAAGTCATAAACCACTAAAAGATGGCTAGAAATAATGTAATGAGACAATCTAATTAAAAGTCAATGTTTAATTGCTCCCAGTTTTGTGATGTCACACATAAATTGGGTATTAATTAAACATTGAATTTTAATTAGATTGTATAATGAAAAAGCCAAGTCTAAAATAATGAATTTGTGTAAATATACAAGAAATATCTGAATAAACATCATTGACAGTTAATATTTAAATCAATATAAACTGATACCTTGTTGGTAAGATTGTGTAATTCATTACTACTGCTCAATATCTTTATTGCTGAAGTATTTAATTTAGAAAGGACTCAATTAATTTCCAATAATTGTGTTTATTTACTGATCCTCATGAAATAGAATGTTCCCTCCTCATAAAACCTGTCTTAGCACATAGGTTCAATATTAGGATATCTTCTTAAACCCTTCATTTGTCTACATATGTACCACAGAGGCCTGTAAAACAAATTCTCTGGTCAAAATCCAAGATGGGAGAATGCCAGGGGTCTCACCACAAAGGCATATTCCACTATTGTCATTCTCGATCTTGAATTTTGACTATAAAACTATTTTTACAGGCCACTGTACTATAGGACTCTCAAGTACTTACCATCCAGCATAAGCAAAGAGTCCAGAATACAGGGCCAGTGACATTTTACCAACATCTGTATTAGAATTCTCAAAAGTAAAGTATTCTGTTTCACCTGGAATCAAAAAGGGAGAAAATGACTCTAATTATCATAAACAGTTATTATCATTTGTTGACATTGAAATAAAACGATGAATTGAATTCTGTTTAACACAATATGAATTATGGTGTAAGAAGGGGAGACTACTCAGAAAATACAACCAACATTCTGTTTGACACTGTAAAACAGCATAAGGTTGTATCATTTACACCTCATCATTATTGGTGGAGGAAACCAGAGTACCCGGAGAAAACCACTGACCTGCCGCAGGCCACTGACAAGCTTTATCACATAATGTTGTATCGAGTACGTCTCGCTATGAGAATAATTCAGTTTTAATAGGTACAGGTGGTACAGCTAGATGTAAATCCAACTACCAGTACTTAATTTCTGTTTAATGAAAACAATGACACCCTAGCTTTCTCTTTAGAGTTCTACTAACAATTAACTGTGCACATAAATTTTCTTCTCACATTTCTTCCTAAAATTGGTGAAATTCTTCCCTTTTATGATTCCTCCAATTATCTATACATTTTAAAAATTATTTCTTCAAAGATAAATGATAATAAATAATTTATCCCCCCCTTTTTTTTTTATAAATATTCCATGGTAGTTTACTATGGATATTAGTTTATATAAATTAAACTCCTGTTTCATTCATCTTTTTGTTCAATATCATATTTCTGTAACATGTGATCACAGACCTTATGGTTGACAGAATTTGTATCAAAGAACATATCTTTTTATTACCTCTTATAATACTATGCTTCAGTTAGTAATAACTGAAGCTACATCAATCATTCCAGATGTTGTCTTTGTACAATAGAAAAGGTCAATGTTCATTCAAAAGGGATTAATATAATAATTTATTTTTAAAATAAAAAAAACATCTTTGTACAAAATACCAATAAACATATGTTCCTGTTTTAGATGTTCATTCCTTGGCCTACATTATAGATTAATTATTTAAGATGGTGTCAAACAACAAACAATCAATCAATCATTGATTAGACACTGAAGTATTTAATTGACAAGAACTACTATTTATTACCAGAATTAATTATCCCTTTCCTCAAACCATAGTCAGTTAACAAAAATATATATATAGTATGCTTATATCCTTTTTGTGATTGCTTTTTATTGGACCTACATTTATAAACTTATTTCAAAAGATGGTTGCCTTTTATTCTGATTTCAATGTAAATATGTTACTCAGTTCATAAGCCTTTCATTCATACTTTGTGACATGCTTTAATTAAAACAGCTATGAATCAGACATTCACACATATAGAATAACCTTGACCCTATATATCTACTGCCATTTATTATATATTGATGAAAACAGAATATGACCTTGTACAAGCTGTAATTCTAAATAATATTGATGATTAATTTCATTTCTTTCTTCTTTGTGAAATAAACAATAATCTACATACATGTACATATCTATTTAATCATTTTGATAAAGCAGAACCTAATTAAACAAATTATACATATGTTTATAAATGTGAAAGGTTTTAGATTCCATCTACATCTACACATGTACATAATCTGATATTAATTAGGGTTACGGTTACAGTGTTTAACACCACTTTCAACAATATTTCAGTAATATCGTGGCGGTCAGCTTTATTGGTGGACGAAACCGAAGTACCAGGAGAAAACCACAGACATACTGCAAATCACTGACAGCATAGGTAGTTATAAATCCAACTACCATACGATCACGACTATGACAGCCCCTCATCTCATACTGAAGCAGTAACATCCTTCTGTTATAACACAGTCAATATTATGTAAATGTATCATTTTTATGTTGACAAATCTGCATTAAGATAAAAAACAATTTCTATATAACATTGACATTTACATGTAGTCAATACATGATGCATGTAAAAATGTATATTGATAAAAACCATGGTACATATTTCAACATCTGTCAGTAAAATAGGAACTCCTATATGTAGGAAAATGGTCTATTTATAGACTTACCTTGACCCATCAGAACAATGCCTGTCAAGGTGATGATAATGAGGGCAAGTATCTTAGCAACAGTAAATATATCTTGTATCCGTGTTGCAGCTCTCACACTGTACACATTAATAAATGTTAGAATACCTAAAAAAGAAAACAAAACTCATCTTCATCTTTGTGTACTACATTTGTACCTTAAATTAAAATCTTAAAATGTATGCTAAAGTCAAAATTATTCTTTGATCAGGGGTGTGGAAATATTGAAATATTCTACTTGTCCCCGGGCAAGTTATCTGAAAAAAGTTACTTGTCCGGACAAAATCCTACTTGTCCTGTTTTTTTTTACAAACATTTGATACTTGCAAACACAGTTGCTAACTAAAAAAAGTAAATTGAACTTGTTTATATTT
>MJUT01006608.1:98479-110887 GCA_002080005.1 Gigantidas platifrons | reverse complement strand
AGGAGTACATTGAGACTGAGTGAGTCAGAGTTACAGGAGTACATTGAGACTGAGTGAGTCAGAGTTATAGGAGTACATTGAGACTGAGTAAGTCAGTTATAGGAGTACATTGAGACTGAGTGAGTCAGAGTTATAGGGGTACATTGAGACTGAGTGAGTCAGAGTTACAGGAGTACATTGAGACTGAGTGAGTCAGAGTTACAGGAGTACATTGAGACTGAGTAAGTCAGAGTTATAGGAGTACATTGAGACTGAGTAAGTCAGTTATAGGAGTACATTAAGACTGAGTGAGTCAGAGTTACAGGAGTACATTGAGACTGAGTGAGTCAGATTTATAGGAGTACATTGAGACTGAGTGACTGAGTCAGTTACAGGAGTACATTGAGACTGAGTGACTAAGTGAGTTACAGGAGTAACCATTGAGTTTGACCATTGTATTGCCTGTCCTTCTTTGGTTTACAGCTTCTGATATCTTCAAACATTTTTTGCTGCTGATATTGCAACTGGTTTTCACATTTCTGTCAAAGTTATACTTGGACTTTCAAAAGTAATACATATAATATTTGTATATTAGGGACTGAAAAGCTACTTCCAGATACCCGAAATTATGAAACATTGAAATTTGAGATCAGAGGAGTAAATTAAGTTGAAAAGCACTAGGTTTAAATAGGGACGTCAGAAAAATTTCGAATTAACAGAAATTTCGAGTAAACCGAGTTTAACATATAACTCACTGTATAGTTACATTTAATTTCCAGTTTATATTATGTTGGTTTTTTTTTTTTTTGTATTGCTAAACCCATTAATGTCTATTTTGTAATTTATAAAGTTTTTATAATCCAGTGAAAAGAAATGTAACAGTTTTGATAGTTTCTCATCATAATCATGGATATATTGTATCCTACAAAATGTGGCTACCATGCTGATTTCAATTTTCTCACCTTTAATTTCTCACAATTTCTTTCGCATTTACATTGTACATACATCATTAAAGTTCAATGGTAGTTCATTTCTAACTATTTTACCATGAACTGACATGTAATATTAAAGGTGAGAAGATTAAAAATTTAATGATGTTTTTTGTCAACCTTTTCACCCAGTGACTTAATTACCTTGTATAAATAAGTAATACATGTATATATCCCCTTAACCTTGGGTATCTCAATATAGGGCCAATAATAAGCACAAACAATCCAAATAAGGTTAATCACACATTTCACATAAGAAAGTGCTTAATGGAGTACATGTACAGGTATATATAAACCAGAGGCTCCCAGGAGCCTGTAATCGCTCACCTGGATCAATGCTGCTTTCAATAACAATGCAACTGCACTGTGGTGGCCATCTTGGTGGGAGTGCGTGACTGCTGGACACAATTTTGGAAAAGGACCATCGAATGACTATTCTATCAGGGTTTGGTTCTAATTGAACTACTGGTTCCAGACAATATGGTTTTTATGTGAATTTCCCATAGGGTCCTATGTTAAACTAAGTTCAGCTGTGCAGCCATCTTGGTCAGCCACTCAGGGCAGGACCACCAGACAAAATTTTGGAAGAGGACCATCCAATGAATATTTTATCAAAGTTTCATTCCAATTGAGCAACTGGTTTCAGACAAGAAGATTTTTATGTGAATTCCCATAGGGTCCTATGTTAAGGTAAATTCGGCTGTGGGGGCCATCTTGTTCGAAGGGCCAAACTGCCGGACACTTTTTTGGAAGGGGACCACACAAGGATCATTTCAGCAAAGTTTGGTTGAGATTGGCTCAGTAGTTTCAGAGGAGAAGATTTTATTTAAATTTCATCCCCCCTTTTTTCTATTTTAATTATTATTGGAAGTCAGGATCACCGGACACAATTTTGGAAGGGGACCATCCAAGGACCATTCCACCAAAGTGACCCACCCAGGTTCAGCGGTTTCAGAGGAGAAGATTTAAATGTGATCTTTTATTAAAATATGCCTAAATTGCATAATCGGTATAAATTGGCTGAAAGAAAAATTTCACAGAAAAAAATGGAATATATGTTAAATTTCTCCTTGCCATGTAGTTGCAGTTAAAATTTGAACTCATTTTCACTTATACTAAAGGAGCAATGGACAATTAAAATTTCATCCCCCCTTTTTTCTATTTTTAGCTTGGTGGCCATCTTGGTTGGAAGTCTGGATCACCGGACATAATTTTGGAAGGGGGCCATCCAAGGACCATTCCACCAAAGTTTGTTTTAAATTGGCCCAGTGGTTTCTGAGGAGAAGATTAAAATGTGAAAAGTTTACTACGGACGACGACAGACGAAACCCGATGACAAAAACTCACATGCCGTTTGGCAAGGTGAGCTAAAAAGGGCAATAACTCTAAGATGGGTAATAAGATTTTATTCACAATTGTGGGGTAGGTAGATCTTGACATGCTGCACATTTTTGCAGTTTCAACTTATCATCTATCTCTAATACATGTTGAAATAAAGAATGAAAAGTATTAAAATGTTGAAAATTTGATGAAAAAAGGGCAATAACTCCAAGATGGGTAATAAGATTTTATTCACAATTGTGGGGTAGGTAGATCTTGACATGCTGCACATTTTTGCAGTTTTAACTTATCATCTATCTCTAATAGTTGTTGAAATAAAGAATGAAAAGTATTAAAATTTTGATGAAAAAAGGGCAATAACTCCAAGATGGGTAATTAGATTTTCTTCATTATTGCAGGGTAGGTAGATCTTGATATGCTGCACATTTTTGCAGTTTCAACTTATCATCTATCTCTTATAGTTTTTGAAATAAAAAACGAAAAGTATTAAAATTTTGAAAATTTGATGAAAAAAGGGCAGTAACTCCAAGACGGGTAATAAGATTTCCTTCACAATAGCAGGGTAGGTAGACCTTGACATGATGCACATTTTTGCAGTTTAAACTTATCATCTATCTCTTATAGTTTTTGAAATAAAGAACGAAAAGTATTAAAATTTTGAAAATTTGATGAAAAAAAGGGCAATAACTCCAAGATGGGGTAATAAGATTTTATTCACAATTGTGGGGTAGGTAGATCTTGACATGCTGCACATTTTTGCAGTTTCAACTTATCATCTATCTCTAATAGTTGTTGAAATAAAGAATGAAAAGTTTAAAAATTTTGAAAATTTGATGAAAAAAGGGCAATAACTCCAAGAATGGGTACTCAAATTTTCTTCAGAGTTGCAGGGTAGGTAGATCTTGATATGCTGCACATTTTTGCAGTTTCAACTTATCATCTATCTCTTATAGTTTTTGAAATAAAAAATGAAAAGTATTAAATTTTTGAAAATTTGATGAAAAAAGGACAAAAACTCCAAGATGGGTAATCAGTTTTCCTTCACAATTGCAGGGTAGGTAGACCTTGACATGCTGCACATTTTTGCAGTTTCAACTTATCATCTATCTCTTATAGTTTTTGAAATAAAAAACGAAAAGTATTGAAATTTTTAAAATTTGATGAAAAAAGGGCAATAACTCCCAAGATGTGTAATTATATTTTCTTCATAATTGCAGGGTAGGTAGATCTTGATATGCTGCACATTTTTGCAGTTTTAACTTATTACCTATCTCTTATAATTTTTTAAATAAAGAACGAAAAGTATTAAAATTTTGAAAATTTGATGAAAAAAGGGCAATAACTCCAAGATGGGTAATCAGATTTTCTTCAAAATTTCAGGGTAGTTAGATCTTGCTGTGCTGATCATTTTTACCCCATGTCAGATTTCTGATATTATTAACGGTTTTTGAGTTATTACCAAAAACGCACAATTTTACCATATGTTCTATTTTTTAGTAACAGCGGCCATGTTGATTGGTGCACGGCTTCACCGGACACAATTTTGAAACTAGACACCCTAGTGACGATTCAGACAAAGTTTGGTTCCAATTGGTCTGGTAGTTTCAGAGGAGAAGATTTTTGAAAAAGTTTACGACGTACGACGGACGCCAAGTGATGGCAAAAGTTCACTTGGCCTTTGGCCAGGTGAGCTAAAAAGTCAGCATTCCATCTTCGATTTTTAATTTATGAGACAATATTTATAAATCAAGAACTTAAAACAGTACTTCAAATTTGTAGAAAAATAATAATCCAGCTTGTATAATTGATTGTGATTATTTTTGTGATTATTTCAATTTTTCATTTGTTTGAAAGTTGACATGTACAATTAAAAATATGTAATGCTTAACATTTAGTTTAACATAAGACAGTATGGTTTAGTATTAAATGTAATACATTTCAGGTGTTGCGTTGTCATTAAACTTCACCCATCACGACGTATTTTTCTTTGTGCAATATTTACAATGAATTGTGTGTTTTTATGATTCAATAAAGTGTTAAAAAAAATCCCCTTTTATTACAACTGTTAATTAAGAGTAACATTTTTTTCAAATCTCTCAAAATTGAGAAATTATAATCAAAATTAATTTCCGACAATAGATAAAACACTTCCGTTGTGTACATTTGTACTTTTCATAATCATTGATGTATGCCGACCCAAGCGCACTTATAATATTATGAATCGATAATTTTTTATTGGACACATCTAACTTGTGTCATAATACCAAGCCAATTACTAATTAATTTGACAGATTGTGAAATAAACATGTGAAATAGCCTAAGGTAAAAATGTCAAAGCTAATGACCGGATGTTTCACCTGTGATCCGATTTTAATCCCAAGGTAATACACATGTTTTGCCTTGTAAATTCGACTTAACGAATGTAAATAATATGGCTTTCTACATCTCGGGACCAAAACTTTTATTCGAGACAACCGAAATTTCGACTCAACAGGAGTCAAATTACATATATTTATACACAACGAAGTTCGGAACTTCAATAAAAATTCGACTCAACCGGAAATTCGAGTCAACCGAGTTCGAGACAATGAGAGTCAACTGTATTTACAATTAAGAAACATAGATACCAGTAGATGCAGGCCTTTCAATAAGGGGTGGTACCAGGTACATTTACCCAATTAAACTGGTAACTGGTACCTCCTATTTTCAAAGAATATTGCATAAGATATTCATGAAAAATGTTCAAATTTTAAGAAAACGTACCACTTGTAAATGGTGAAGTACTGGTAGACTTGAAAAATATTGAAAGCCCTGAGATGTGTTGATTTTGTAAAAAAATTTGTATATTTAGCAACAATAGTGCATGTATTTGTTTCTAGACATTGGGATCAATCTCACATTATTATAACCACCCACCCCCCCCCAAGAAAAAAAAAACATTACCACATTACCTTGTGTTATAATAGTGACATTAATTCGTTGTAATAAATAACTGACATTAATTAAGCTAATCTGTTGTGTCAACTACACATAAAGTATTATCTCATTAACATTCCATTTTAACCATTCCTTTATTGTGAGAATAAACAACCTTTTTCTGTGAATACATACAAAATGATGAAACAACATAATCTTTATTTCCTGCTCAAGTTTTACAAAATGTACCTCTAGATAAATTTGTGGTTTTGTTGTGACATGACTTCAAAAGTTAATTAATTACAGATTATTAATGCAACATTTGTAACATCCATGTTAGTATTCAACAGAATTTTAGATTGCATACATAATGTTCTAGTATTAGGAATAATAAAGAACAAGGGTGATCACAATATACTATATATACAGAGGTGCCAAAAGTATTCGGTCACTGTAATTTTTTACTATATATATTTCAAATAAAACCACATTTTTTCAAAGCATTATTCCAAAGTCAATTCTTGTTCAATTTTGATGAAAGTTTTACCAACAGCGAGAACGTACGTAGTTTTCTGTGATTATTTTAAAATATTTTTTGGAAGCACAGATTTTAAATATTCATGATTTAAAGACAAACTTAAATTATTTATCTTCAAATGTACTACATGTTTTTTGTATCATTGTATTGTGTTTTTGAGTTCAAAATTTAGTTTTGTGTTAAAATCGTGAACTCATAAAAATTATGCTAAAATTACAGTGTAAAACTACATTTAATTCTGTTTTTGTTGGTAAAAAATCATCAAAATCGAACAAGAGTCGACTTTGGAATAATGTTTTTAAAAAATGTGGTTTTATATGAAATATATAGTAAAAAATCACAGTGACCGAATACTTTTGGCACATCTCTGTAGATCTTAATATCCCATGTTATGGAGATTTCTATTGGCAAAATATCATGGGTATTTTGTGTTGTATGGATTAGATATGATATAAATCCTTGATATGATTGATACAAAATATTTATCACGAAAATATGCTAGAACAAAATTAAAATACTGAGACTTGCAAAGTTCAAACAAAATATTTAATATCTTACAAGTCAGAAAATAAAATTAGGTACAAAATAATTAAAAATAATCATCACTTTGAAAAAAAATTAAAATAGTGCACCCGATCAAGGATGTATCCTATATAAATCCTTGACCCGATGAATCCAACCTTTTTTTTTAAACTACAAAAAAAGTGACAAAAGTCTTTTAAACTTGTAAAAAAATCCCTATATAATCAACCAAAACCATATTTTTTCAAAAAATTATTGTGAAGTTATTTCTGGATAGATTTTAACAAATTTTACACCAAAACATTCAGAATTGTTTATATATTGATTGTTTATTTGTTCATTATGTTTATATGCGTGGTTTTTATTTGTACATACATTTTTGTACTATAAACAGGATTGTTAATTTTTAGGATTTATTTTTAGTTGAAATATATAGGTAAATCAACGTCAATTTTTATTTGTTATGTTTAAATTATGTGCAAATAAAAACCACCCATACATCATTACATGCAATATATAAACATATTGAGCAAATAAACAATCAAAATATAAAGAATTCTTGATCTTGATTGGATACGATGTTACGTCCGGAGACATTATTACATCGCGCGTGCGTCAATGTTTAAATATTACTGGACCCCCCTTACTATATCAGCGAATGATCTAGCTGGTTCCTCCGCAGATTGAGTCTTGTTGATGATGTCTGGTGGTAAAAGGTTCCAATCTTTGACTGTGTTTGGGAGAAAGCTGAATTTCAGTATATCGGTCTTGGCTGGAAGTCTGAGATAATGTTGACTATGCATGTTCTTAGTTGTTCTTAATGGTCGTTGAAGGTTATCAGTTGGAATTTCGACTAGATGATGTACGCCTTTACAAAATAATATTAATCTGTTCTGTTTTCTTCTTTCTTTTAGTGGTTCTAATTTTGTCTGTTGAAGTATAGTTGTCATACTGCCTGGTTCGTAGTTGTAGTTTGATGTAATAAATCTAGCGGCCCTTTTCTGAATTCTTTCCAGTTTTTCTTGTAGGTAAGATTGATGTGGGTCTCAGGCTGTGCTGGCATATTCTAAGACAGGTCTCATGAGTCCTTTATATGCCTGTAGCTTAACTTCCATGGGGCATGAAGACAGGTTCCTTTTTAGTAATCCCAGTGTTCTATAGGATTTGTTACATATTTCCTCTATGTGTTTCCCCCAATGTAAGTCGTTCGTGATGTTCACTCCAAGATATTTGATTGATGTTAGGAATTCCAGTTCTGTGCCTTTCAGAGTATATTTATATTTTATGGTCTTCTTTTTGCGGCTTAAGGTCATCATGTTGCATTTGACAGGTTGGAACCTCATTCCCCATGATGTCGCCCATTTTCCTAAGGTGTCTATATCTTTTTGGAGCTCTGCGCAGTCGTTGGAGTTGTTGATTTCCCTGTAGCAAACACAGTCATCTGCAAATAGTCTAATTTCTGATGTAACATTATATGATATGTCGTTGATGTGGACTAGGAATAGTATTGGTCCCAGCACCGTTCCTTGGGGTACTCCTGACACTACGGCCGACTCTTCAGATTTACATCCATTTACAACGACACATTGTTGTCTGTTGGACAGGAAGGAATCGATCCAGTTCATGATGTTTTTTGGTACACCGTATCTGTGAAGTTTGCTTTTCAGTAGCTCATGTGGGACTGTATCGAATGCTTTTTCGAAGTCTAAGATGAATATGTCAACCTGTTGCCTGTTGTCGATGGCTGTAGCCCAATCATGGATTACGTTTACAAGTTGAGTCTCGCAGCTGTGATTTTTTCTAAAGGCGTGTTGTCTGTTGTTGAGAATTCTGAATGTTTTGGTGTAAAATTTGTTAAAATCTATCCAGAAATGACTTCACAATATTTTTTTTGAAAAAATATGGTTTTGGTTGATTATATTCAGATAGGGATTTTTTTTTACAAGTTTAAAGACTTTCGTCACCATACTGTACACTTGTCAACGGCGACATCCGCCAAGCAAATGTGAATAAAATATACGATTAAAATGTGTCTAGTCATTTGGCACTGATAAGTTATATTTGAAAATAATAATAATGCGTTCGTCGACACCATTGTACATTAATTCGAACTTTTGGACGACCGTTGTCAAACCACGTGTATTTTGTTTACATGTAAACTTACCGAACCTGCTTCTGCGAGGACACCTTTAGGAGAAACAAAAATACCAGATCCCACTATTGATCCTACAATAATAGCAACACCGTTAAACAAAGTAATTGTTCGTTTAAGTTGGACTTTTTCATCTTCAGATCCAGTAGAACTGGTGTCCAACGGCTTCTTTGTTTCAACTGTCATCGTTCACGCTGCTTCCCAGTGTGTTTACGTTTATAAAGTAAACTGAAAGGTTGTCTCCCTTTTTAAGAGGAATATGGACGAGTTTATTCTGTATAAGGTTGGACAAGTTGGATTCAATAAAATATATTCAAATATTTTTCAATATGTAGCAAACAGAACATAATTTTAAATATAAATTATGGTAATTATTTTAGACTGGTTTTAACAAAAACATATATTTCAAAATTTGCTAGTTGTTATTATTTTCATTTTAAACCTGTCCCAACCATTACTAAAAGAATAAGAATAAGAATATAAAATGACTTTCGATGTTGCATCATCGATCATGTTGCATCATCTATCTATCTATAGTGTATGTTGTTATGGATTATCCTTGCCTCTACTCGGGTCGCGCTGCCAAACACAGCCCACTTGCTATAACATGTTATCATTTAAATAGTTAGAATTGTCTTGTGTATGAACATATGTCTCCATTCTGTATTGTTGTAACTGCATTTAAATTATAAATGTATATTTGTCATTGCCCCTTGAGGGACCTTAATTGGAATAAAATATTGGTATTTGGTATTTGTAACCTTCGCTGTCCATACCTGCATCATGCACTTTTGCCACGTGCATTCACATAATTGTTTCATGAAAAAAATTTAATGATAAATAATTACAATACCAAAACAGTCACTTGAAATCCTACAAGTTTTAAAGGATATATATTCATTTTTATTTTTAATTATTATTTTGTTTATCTCGAATCATTGAAATTATTGTAAATATATGTGATTATACTGCCTGAAAGGGTGCCTTTGATTGGCAATAAAAAACATTTGTATTTGTATTTGTAAAGGAAGACCACAGGCACTTGGGTCCAGGATATTTTCTTCTTCTTCAATTTTATCAATTAAATGTGCATCTACAACACGTGATCTACAAGGTACGACAATGTATATGAACCTGTTTGACATGCTTCGTTGTGAAATAAACACCTTTATGAACTATACCCCATTTTTCTAATATCTATAACGGGTTCATATATACCTTGTAGATGCACATTTTATTGATAAAATTGAAGAAGAAAATATCCTGGACCCAAGTGCCTGTGATTTTTTTCCATTTTTATTTTTATTCTATTAGTATACCCCAAAGAACTATCTAGATAAAGGAAACAACAGACAGTTTCATCTGTCTCCTCTCTTAGGATGTACCTCGAATTTGACATCAGTGGTTTGTATTCATACTTTTTACAAGATTAGGTGCTCTTTACAGAGTACAAATTAAGGACCAATTGTCTCGTGAATGTTATCATTCAAACAGTTTGTTTCCCCCAGAAGAAATCAACATCTTGTTGAAACATATTGTTAAATAGAAATTAAAGTAAATAATTATATACCAATTTATTATGGGAGTGTCTCCCCTAGACTAAAAAATAAAAATAAAAATATTCTTTTGGTGTTCCTGGTGGATAGCTTGTAGAATAACAAAATACTTCTGTTTATGTATTTTTCTTTGTATATATGTATAACTATATGTAATCAATTACAATCAATCAATTGCAATTATTGTATAAAGTAAATATCTGTTTTGTTTTGTATATCTGATTTATTGTATAATTATGCTGCCCCATTGTGGACACTTTGATTAGTAATAAAAAAAACATTTCTTTCTTTCTTTCTATTACATATGTTGTACATATTATGTATCACGGGTGGTTTGCTACGTCACACGCACGGATACTTGAACATCGCCTCGAGGTATGTTTATGCAGTTGTATAATTTAAAAAAAGGAAAACTAACAATCGTAGTTCACCGAAGGGCCCACTGACATATCAGACTTCATTATTAGCATACATTCATTGCGTGGAAACTTCTGTACAGTTCAAATTCCGGGCTAGGATACCGTTCATACAAAACCCATCCTACTGTACAGAAGTGTTTGCAAAACTGACGGGTTTCCACGCAATGAATGTATGCTAACAATGAAGTCTGACATTTGGGCCCTTCGGTGAACTACTGACTTGGTTTTGTTAGTTTCCCTTTTTTTTTTAAATTGTACAACTGCATAAACCTACCTCGAGGCGATGTTCAAGGATTACTTTGGAAATCTCACATGGCAGAGGTAGGAATTTTTCTATACTTTACAAGATTACTTTTAAACAGCAATACATTTAGGTATAATCTATAAACATGTCATTGTTGGATAGGCTATATCTTAACTTTGAATATATTGCTGTTTAAAAGTAATCTTGTAAAGAATAGAAAAATTCATACCTCTGCCATGTGAGATTTCCAAGGTAATCCTTACCACTTGACCGGAGCTACTTGCAGTAATCGAAATTCTATACTTACCTAAACTGCAGTAATCAATGATCCTCTTACTCTTGTCGGGGTGAAATCAGAATCAGAATAAATCATGGAAGCCAGAATGTGTTTTGAGTTTTAACATGGGTTGGCAGATATTATAGTACTAGTGTTTTAACATGGGTTGGCATCTAGTTTATCACTCGCCTCTGGCTCGGGATAAAATACTAATATCTCCCAACCCATGTTAAACTCAAAACACATTCTGGCTTCCATGATTTATTTCATAATTAATATACACAGATAAATATGTACTTGAAATAGGACTTAAAGAAAATGACAGAATGGAGTGAGAAATGGTTATTAAAGTTCCACCCACAAAAATGTAAATCCATGGATATTGCCAAGACAAAAAATGAAACAGAATACAATTACAACTTAGAGGGGCAAAATATAGAATGGACACAAGAAGACCAGAGGCTCTCAAGAGCCTGTATCGTTCACCTGGTTATAAAAAGAACCAATTGGTCCTATGTAAAAACTCTTATGTCCTGCAGTGGTAGTCATCTTGGAATTCCGATCAACATAAAAAACACAAAGTTTGTAAATGACCTTCAAATGATTGATGCATAGTGTTGGTTTAATCAGTGCAATAGCTTCAGAGAAGAACATATTTCTGTATTTTCCCCATATGGTCCTGTGTTAATACTATGACCTGTGGTGGCAGCCATCTTGAATTTCGGATCGGCATAAAAAAACCCAAATTTTTTAGAGGACCTTCAAATGATCCTTCCTGTGCAGTTTGGTTTCAATTGTCCATGTGGTTTAAGAGAAAGAGCGTTTTGAAACATTTTTTCCCATAGGGTCCAAAGTTAAACTAAGTCCTGCCGTAGCCGCCATTTTGAATTTCATATCGGAACAAAAAACGTAATGTTTGTACAGTTTGGGTTTAATCATATTTGTAGTTTCTGAGAAGAAGGCATTTGAACATTTTCCCATAGGGTCCAATGTTAATCTATGTCCTGTGGTGGTGGCCATCGTGGATTTCCGATCGGCATAAAAAAACATACACTTTGTAGAGGACCTTCCAATGATCATTCCTGGGCAGTTTGGTTTCAATTGTCCAATTGGTTTCAGAGAAGAATCGTTTTGAAACATTTTCCCCATAGGGTCCAATGTTAAATTCAGTCCTGCCGTAGCCG
Organism: Gigantidas platifrons; assembly: GCA_002080005.1. Lineage (NCBI taxonomy): Eukaryota > Metazoa > Mollusca > Bivalvia > Mytilida > Modiolidae > Gigantidas > Gigantidas platifrons. Next base: position 98,770 of record MJUT01006608.1, on the reverse strand, counting down.
CCATTTTGAATTTCATATCGGAACAAAACACCTAAAGTTTGTAGAGGACCATCCAATAAACATTCATGTACAGTTTGGCTTTAATCATATTTGTAGTTTCTGAGAAGAAGGTATTTGAACATTTTCCCATAGGGTCCAATGTTAATCTATGTCCTGCGGTGGTGACCATCTTGGATTTCCGATTAGCATAAAAAGCATAAACGTAGTAGAGGACCTTCCAATGATCATTTCTGGGCAGTTTGGTTTCAATTGTCCAAGTGGTTTCAGAGAAGAATCGTTTTGAAACATTTT